>JXOV01000371.1:22352-52318 GCA_001014945.1 Clogmia albipunctata | reverse complement strand
TCTCTCTCTCTCTCTCTCTCTCTCTCTCTTTAAAACTAAATAGTAGGCTAAACTAATAATAAAATATAAAAATAATTTATTATATACCTTCTTTTCTTTTGCAATTTTTCCTCCTATTATTATTAGTGTTTTGTTTTAAACTTTCTGCGAATCGTTGTCGCGTCGTAGTCGTCGTCGGTTCACAGATCGGGCTCTTGATTAGTGTGGCATAGTTGAAATGTCTACCATAAACAACCAAGCTCAGGTCTTACAAGTGAAAACAGTCAGACACAGAGTCTATAAGTGAAATTAAGAATTGTCAGCCTTCGGGAAATTCCTATGACCGTTAAAAAAACGAGGAAAATGGAATAGAATGGTGGGACAACAATCAAAAGTGGAAACTTGCCACTATGAATCTAAATGACTTTTACAGTACTGTTGATTAAAGACAAAAGTTGATTACCTCTTACCCAGAACAATCCATTGTTCACTAATGATAAATTTTCTCAACAGACTTCTTCTTTATAGGTGGTAGCAATTCACAACCGAAATTTGAATACTCCATACGCAGGTACTTACTTCGGTTTAATATCACTTGAGCTCCAATTGCTCATAACCATAGCGATCCAATTTTTTCATTTCATTCTTCCACTTCTTAATTTTTAATTCAGTTAATTACCTATCACAGCTTGCAATAACGATTAATTAAAACTCTGGCAAATATTGCACCAAAGTATTTAGTGAAAATTTTCTTTTCGTATTTTTTCAACCATTTCACTATTGAATCTTTGCACGAAATGCAGTCATTTGAAATATTTGTGCACATATTTTTATAGTTGTATTAAATGCGATTAGGATTATGTTATTATGTCATTTTGGTTAGAATTTCAGGTTTTCGATGGATTTTAAAGAAATAGACCGATCATTCCCTAGGGAATTGTTGCAGGTCATTAATCCAGATCCCCTGAAGCATTCAATTTAGCAGAAAAACACCTCTAACAAGATACTGTTATCAATCCATTGGCCATATTGTGTGTAGCAACACTATTACAGTCTGATAATAATAAATGTTATGCTCTAAAAGCATCTTGCATTATTAATTCATCTGCTCACTTGCAAATCTGCGAATCCGTATTGGAAAAAAGTGTAATTATACTGAAACCGAACATTGCATTTTACAAATTACGAAGCAAACCTATAAAATCGGGATGCATTGGCGAGAAGTGGTGCAGTTTTACAGTATAATTTAATCCGAACTGGTCTGTAGTGTGGTTGAGGCTAATTTGTGCACAGCTATTGAGTACCTCCCGAAACAAGACAAATAAAGACATTATATCGAGTCCTGTTATTATTCCGAGTTGAGTAATATAAGCATTCACAAGGCTGACCAAAGGATTTACAAGACATCATGATCTCATTCAAACTGTTATTTGTGGGTGCCCTGTGTGTGGCAGCTGGAGCCCTTGCCCAACCCTCGACACATCACCACCACCACAATACAGCGTTCTCGGCGCTCAAAAAAGTGTACTCTAGTTGTGAAGACAGTTCGGATTTAGTTAAATGCTTAAAGGTGCAGGCCGTCAAAATCACAGAGCGCGCTCTCAAACTGAACAACATCAAGCTGGTCGATGGATTATCAGTGGTCAAGACAGAATCGCCCGAAGCGAGGTCATTCTCTAGTGAGCCCGTCCACACAGACGCCGAGCTGAATGGAATGAGCTCATCCTCCCTAAACAAGAAGATCTTCAACGGGATCGATCAATTCATTGCGTCGCACGAAGTGAATGTGGATGTGCCCCGTCTCTTCTCTTTCGGTACACAGGAAGGAGCCCGCATGGTTGAGGAGGGCAGGAAGAAGATGAAGAAGTTCTACGGTCCATTCATGGGCGCTTTGGCCATCAAGACCGCGATCCTCACCATGGCCTACAACTCCATCGCTGTCATCGCCGGTAAGGCTTTGATCATCGGTAAAATTGCCCTAGTCATCAGTGCCATCATCGGACTGAAGAAACTGGTGACCCCCGAAGGACACGAAAAGACCACCTACGAGATTGTCAAGCACCCTCACATCTCTCAAAGCCACAGCTTCTCCTCCAGCCATGGAGAATTTGATTCCCACGACAACAACGCCGGATACCACAGGAGCATCGCAGCTCAGGATCGCGCCTTCAGAGCACACGTGCCACGAGTCTAAACGATGGATCACGAGATGAGACAGAATAAACTACGAGAAACTGCGATCGCTAAGCCTAGAAACCAAAAATTAAACACTAACTGAAAAGATTGCACCAATATACAGAGGAGGACTGGGTGGTTAAGTCATGCAACATTTAACCCCTCAGCTCAACAACGACAGACAGCTTATATACTTAAAAATCGATCATTTTGTGGCCCCATTTGCAAGAATGACGACGATTTGATGGCGTTTATGTAAATTCAGCGTTTTTAAAGTATTTGATATTTATTTATTGGTAATGTTATTTATTTATTTAAAAAATGGTACGATGATAGTCACGGAGAAAAAGGCGAATAAATGAATAAATCTTGTACATAATACATATTCGAAAAATTGTTTGACTATTGTTTGAGGCTAACCACTTGACCCTGTTTGTTCTTGATCTAAAGTGAAAGATTTTGGACAACCAAGAGCACATTCTTTAATTATAATTATTAGGTCGTTCTCAAGCGACTTTCTCCCAAAATGACAATTCTTTTGTAGGCGTCACTTTTAACGAGAAAAGTATGAAAAACCGCACTACTGAGCATTACATCAATTCTTACAATAAAAGAAGAAGTTTGGGTAAGTATTGTGGTAAATGCTGAATATGTTTCTTGGTCACACAACTCAATCATTCCAAGCCACGATCAGGTCGTATTGCAGCATTGCAGTCATTAGAAATGGAATTCTTTTGTGTTTGTAATGGAGAAACAAGATCAATGTTATAATTTCCAAACTGAATAAAAATGGATGAAATTAAGTAATTTTCTTAACAAAGCACTTGTAAACAGAAACTTTCTTTGAAGAGTTAACTCAATTAAATTGTTGCGATACTCATTAATCACGTGATCATAAGAAATTTTTAGTGAAATAAGTGGCTGTAAATTTCAAGAAAGTGTTTATCCAAACACTAAACCATTTCTTTTAAAGTACGCCAATTCTTCGTGATTTGGGAAATTTTTCACGACTTTTACAATCACCTCTTCATCAAGATTAATATTTTTTATATAGAAATCCACAAAGATCGTGATAAAACGTTACCTGACAAAATTGGATGATATGTCACAATCTATACAATACTCTAAAGTAAAGTGAAATTGTGATTGTTTGTAAAATAATATATTTGCATACAAATAGTCACAGATCATACATAGTTGCATTAATTCGAAGTGGTGCGCCATGTGAACGGCTGCTGCCATTTATTGTTTGAATTGCTGGTTTGAAAGTCAGTGGCGATGGGAATATTGCCGCTCCTTTGGGACCTTGGTCTTAAATCGTCATCATCGTATGTTGAAAATACGCGATCATATCGATTAGGTTGACTTTTTTCGTAATCGTAAAATCGATCAAATTCATATGGCGCTTCAGTGACTTCAATAGTTCCCGAGGCTGATCCTCGTCCACTCTCCTTGTCATGGAATGCTTCCTTATAGTAACCGTCATGGTATAGTGGTTTGTGTCCGTAATGCTGATTTTGGTGATGACCATAACCGAATGAGCCCAGGAAAGGGCCACCGTAGCCCATAATACCAGAAATGAGCAACACTAGCTTACTAATAAATACAATTTTCTTCCCAACAATGATCAATAATCCGATCAGAACTGGTAAAAGTAGTGATAAGTTAAACTTAAACCCCAACAGAAATGGGAGAATGAAAGATTTCGTTAAAGCTCGACCTAGAAAGACAGAGAAGATGAGTATCGTTAAAAAGCTCTTCATTAACTTTTAGCCACCTCTCGGTTGAAAGACGATTCAAAAGAAAGTTGTAAACTTTCTTCAGAATCTTCAAAGCTTTCCGAACTTACCGACAGAGGTTTTCTCAATGTTGTTGCTATAGAAAGCTTTCCTCTGGTCAAACTCTAGATGATCGTCTAAAACAAACTCCAGCATGCTGTTTACACCTTGATACGGCCCAACTCGCATTTGAAGACCAGGATAGAGCATATCCAAGTCCCACTTCATTGATCTGGACTGAACAACAGTTGCCATTCCATCTAGAATTCCGCTGTAGAAGAACCAAAACAATAATATTATTATTACTGAAAGTTCTGGAATAAAAAGTTTAACCTACTTACCGAAAGTCAGCGGGATTTAAATCCAAAAAGTTGACGAACGATCGCGCTTTGGAGGTCGAATCTGTGTCCTTGACTTTGACAATTTCCAGACCTGGAACCACTGTTACATTGTTGGAGTCTTCAATCCGTTGCAGATACTCAAGTGCCTGTTGGCCTAAACATGTTCCGATGCCACTAATCTGTCTCTGCTTCATACAGTATTCGAATGTTGAGGCATCGGCAAGACAGAGCCGGATTATGAAATTGTTACACAATGTAAGCGTAAAATATACTGTAACCGTGGCTAATCCATTGCGGAGATTCATCTTGACTATAATACAATGTCTGGTTAATCGGGTTTGTTATTGACAAAGAGATCACTACAACACCACTTTAGCATTCACGATTAGATGCCGGTAGTTTGGCCTTTTCTGCTACAATCAGGCACAAGTCCGTTTGGAAATACACTACAAAGTCGATGACGACGTGCAGTGCGCGGTATTCCGTTTTCCTGCCCAGAGAAAGAGACCAGAATTGTTTACGTTACATCACACTCAGACGGAAGAACAACGAGCGCTCTTGAGCAGCATTCAACCAGCCGGTTCTTTGCATTGGCGAACAGAGTGGAAGAGAATGGGGTAGAATAGCATGGAGTTTGGCGAATCTCTTTGCAAACTAGAAATGTTTGAAACACATCGACACTAAAACACAAACCCACACACGCACACGGGACCAATTAAAAGTCAAGTACCGCACCAAAGAGAGGTATTATTAAGTGCTGGTCCAGTTTATCGGCGATCTGTTGCTCCACGCATTAGAACAGAATTAGGTGAACCGAAAACAAAACTATGAAAACGTATGTCGTTCCTGGACAGGTAAATTCAACTGATCCATTTCTTGGAGGGTATTTTAAATTTATACTAAAGTCCGTTCATTTTACCGCATTGTCTTGTTATTTCGGAGTTTATTATTTCTTAAATGAATGTTTTTTGTTCGCGCCAACCTCAAGCAATTGAGTAAGACGGCGGTGGACCCACACCGTAGAGAGATTTTATATAGAAAATAAAAATAGTAATCATATAGCATTGGATTAAGAAATGTCCAAAATAATGTATTTATTAATTGTCTTGGCCGGGGAAAATCGCAATGCTTTTTGCAAAAGAATCAGTGAAAGTCTTTTTTCCTGTCCAGCAAACAATGAAATCGTTAACTTAATTTTCGCGAATTTCGTCTAAAACCCACAGTACAACAATAAAAAACACAATGCTATCCATCTCCCGCACATAAATTGAAATGGAAATTAATCCGTTCTGCAAAGATGGCGACATTGTCATTACTTTTTGCGGAATCATCAACGAGCGCCAAACAATAATCGGCTTAGCAAACGGCCAAAAAGTGGCCGCGGAGAGAAAGAGAACCGTGGCTAAGTGGACATCATCTTCAATTAGTCACACTCAGTCACAGGTAAATGATCCGCGAGTCGCTCTTTTCTGCTTAAGGAGTGTTAATTGCAATAAATTCGACACATATCAAAGTGCTATTAAGCGAAAGTTTTTCGCAACGGTATTGAATTCTTCATCAACCATTCAGGAATGCCTTAATCACCTATAACACCTTTGCATCGAGTGTTTGTTTGCATTCCCGAGATCTGTTTCTTTGGCCTATTTTACCAGCCAATTATTTCAAGACCACGTCCATCCATGATAGTCTAAACATTTCAGAAATATTCAATAGTTTTTATATCTGTCCTCTTTGCGACTTAAGATATGGCATTCCTATCGGCCGAAATAAATGGCTTGAAATGTAGGTGAATTTGTGGTAATTTATTCGAATTGGATAGAGCTTTTTAGTAGTTTATCCGCCAAGTTGAGATTTTAGAGAAATAGGTACATGGTCTTGAACGGTTGGTTATTTATAAGAGCTGAATTAACGGTACCAGATTTCAGTCTTAGATACAGATAAGTGTTTTGGAGAACTGATGTGTGCTGATTAATGTACGTCTCTTCCGATACACAGTTCAAACACTCCATCGGCGGATAAACTTCTGTCTTGTGCTATTATTAATCATTTTTGCTGCCAATGACATACAAGTGCATTTTAGAACCAGATCCAATTATATAATATTAATCAAATAAAACTTTAGTCAACTTTTTCCTATTCCTGTTTTAAGCATTTTATTAAATGACAGGAAATGCTTTCCTCACAGGAAGCGACGAATTCTTGAAATCAGGTTCGTCACGTATCGCTCATTGCGCTCTTTCGTTTTTAATCGAATCAGTTGAAAAAAACTCTACTTAAGATTTTTCCACGATATATTAATCAAGCTAACTAGATTTGCCAGGTTCTGGAAAATGGTCTATATCACAGGAAGTGCTTTGTATTAAATGGCGCTGAAAATAATTAGAATAAAAAAACTAAGATATAAACATCCCATTTATATTGATTTCTGATTTGACAGGAAATCGGAGACAATTTCTTTCGGTTTAATTCTGGTCGTATTCATGTTTTACACTTTGTTTGTGTCACTATTTAAATAGTCCACCACAATGATGTCAATGGAATATGACTAGGCTGGGCGCGAAATAACAAGAAAAGAAAGCGACTACAGTCTTTATTGACACAAATGGAATACGATATCTCCGCGACAACAACCGATATTTAAATTTGAAACAGCACAAAAAGAAGAACATCATAAATGGCATTTTAATTAATATTTAATATTTATTGATAAATTTCTTTTTAAATGTTGTTATTATATTTTGTGGACATCGCGGAGATATGACCCAGAATGCACATTGTGGTCCCGTTATAATATCAGGTTTTCGCCAGGCCGCGAGACCTTTATTCGGAAGACATGTTCCGCTTTTGGGCTCGCTCTTGCTTGTCGCGTCTCCCCAACAAATTGGTATGTGGCATTATATCTGTGGGTTTTACTGTGTGGTGCCGATTTGTAATGCAGATAGCGTTTTTATTTTGGGGAGGCGGTGAAGAAGAGAAGATAGCCGCTTTTCAAAAGAAATATAAAATACACATAAATATATATATGACCTACTAAAGATCGATGGAACGAAACCAAATTGTTTGGATTCATGTCTGCAGACGCGCGCAGACAACATGCGGTCATGCGATTTCAATTTCTTTTGCGCTTTTGGGCATGACAAACAAGAGACAACAAGACCGCTGTGGATGAAATGAAACAAATTCTTACTTTTTCATTGAAATACGTCCAAAGATTTTATTTTTGGCAATACAATTCGCTTCTTACTCTTAATATCATCAACATTTAACATGTCTTTATTTGCGTAATTAATACGGGTTTTTGTCTCACGACTTTCTCATCTCGAAGAAATGGGTTCTTGTGGTTTTACACACATGCGATGCGTGCGATCCCACAAGAGAAAACAGTAAAAAGAAGTATATGTTTCTATTTTTTCTTGTTTATCAGTGACTATGGGAAAGTATTAAAGCTTGTGATCTCTGGTTATAGGTTCTTATTGTTAAAATAAAATACATCTATAGAGAAGGCTCTATTGTATAAAATGGTTTGGTAGAGGTAGATGATAGTAGCACACAGATAGTGATAGTAGTTTAGAGATTATTGCGAGTAGCGAAAAAAATGCGTCGAGAGGGAGAGAGTCCGGTTTTGGGGTTAATTTCGTAAATAAATAACAATAAATACACTTCGCTTGGACAATAAATAAATAAATTATATCATTAAAAGATCTAATCCTCGTTGTTTGGGCTAGTCCCGAGCAATGGCTTTGACTTGATTTGTGCTTGGTTTATCGATTTTTGTTGGGTTGCTGCGCTACTGCCTCATCAAATTATGACGATTTGTAAGCGTTGTAGACCAAGTTGTGGTTGTCAAAGGAACGAGCATAGTGTCCGTGGTGGTCATCGAATCCACCATGGGGGTGGGCAACGACTTCGTAGCTTTGGTGTCCCTGTTTGCCGTCGAACAGTTTCTTCAATCCAATGATTCCAGACAACAAGAGAGCCAATTTGCCGATGATCAGAGCCTTGAAGGCGATCAGAGCCAAGAAACCGATAGCCAAGGGCAAGAGAGCGGCAGCCTTCAACTTGAACAGCAAGAGGAGGGGGAGGAGGAGTTTCTTGGTCTTCTTTCCTTTACGGGCTGTATTTTAAAGATAGAAATTAAATGGTAACTTTCCTCGTGAGCATATTGAAGAAGATGTTTGTGAAATTACCTTCTTCGAGGGATCGCTGCATATCCTGGATGGAATCCTTGGGAACTTTGAATTGGATGGTGTGGGATCCGAGGAATCGGGCAACACGGTCAACCAGGAGGGAATCAACCTCAGCCTCACGGGCCTCTGGCTCAGCGGGCAAGTCGATTTCGTTCAGGGATCGGCCACTGGCAACAGGCTGTTCAGACTGGATCAATTGGACTCCATCAGCGATGCTGATATCACCTTCGGCGCCATCGACGTAGTGCAATGCACGTTCCTGATGATGATAAAAAAGCGGACAATAAATTAAAAAGACCTTCGATTACAGCACAGCCACTCTGTCTGGTTATTGCATTTAAATCGCCGTGCTGCCGTAACTGGAAATTGGCAATTGAGAGCCACCAATTATGCTATTAATCACTTGGTTTACAGTTTTTCCTCTTATAATCCGTAAATTGACCTCGGTTGCGATCGATGATCGTGACCATGATCTTGTACAACATTATTTCATTCCCCTGTCTACAATTGCTCAATAACTCGTCGACGGCAGCAGAGCCACAATAACAGAAAACTTGAATCACACTATTCAGACGTGTGCACTCTTAATTTTTTATGTAACAAGTGTCTTTTCACTTTCCGCTGTTGTCGTACCTTAAGGCACAGGACCATAGATTTATCACCACAGTCGCGGACGAATCGGAGGGCGGTGGTCAGGAGGTTGTCTGTTTCGGACGGTGCCGCGGAGGCCACAGCGAAAATCGCAACAAGCACGCAAAACAATTTCATTTTCGTTTCCTTAAAGGAATTCCTTTACACTTTACACAAAAATATAATTCGATTGAGGCACACACAACAAGACAACGCGACGAGCTGTTGTTTGTGGTCAGAGAGCAGCCGGTGAACTGTGAATGGAAGACTGGGTTGTCCGGGTTTTATTCTCTCACTCTGAGACGCCAAAGACGAAGACACAACGTTATAGAATATTAAATCAATGGTCGACTTTAAAAGCAGAAGCAAGCCCGTGCCAGTATTTGTTGTTGTTATTATTAGTAGTGCTGCTGCTGCCTCCTCTTTTCCAACATCCAACACACATTATATGTTTAAACGCACATATGTATAACTTCCACATAAGTACCCGTATTTTACCTGTGCAGGTATTTAACAACACTGTATCTACTCTTTGCTGATATACCAAAGTACGAAAAGTATTATTTTTTTCATATACAATGTTCGCTATCCACTTAGAAGCATACATTCTTAAGAAAGTCCAACCAATTGGCTTGTGTAAGTGCTTGGCGAAAATGTGAAGACGACAGTGGCATAGTACTAAGATTGATAGTAGAGCAATTAGAAGGAGAGATATACAAACTCAAATTTTCAAACAAATAGTAATTAATATGAACAAAAAAAATGGAGGGATCGCTTCAAGTGCTTTAAATAATAATATATGAAATTAACAAAACGCACACTACCGTTCCAAGTTCAAAGCAAAAACAACATGCATATATTGTTGATGATCTTCACCACCGGGTTTTAAGAAAACCGTTTTATAACGACGATTTTTGTGGTTTCTTTGGAAAATCGCAATCTGGTAAAATTTTGACCAACTTTTTCTTCTTGTTGCCCATTTTACTCACAAACACAAGCGTATGCACGTGTGCACACGATCGCAGATTTCGATTTCAGATGGCCACCAGAAAATTGGCGGACCTCAACTCATTCCTAATTGATCGAAAACAATTGATAATTCAATTTGGTTTTTAACCCAGATCGCGCTTTGTAGAAATCTGCCTAAAATTGATGGCCAACACACACGTTTAGGTTAGAGAGCGTCCGTAGAAAAATTAATTGACTAGAAATTGGTCATTAAATGCCCCCCGGAAAGTCAATAAAAATTATGGTGTATGGTATGGAAGAATCACTTTGGTGCTGCAAAGTGTTTGTACTTTTAAAATACAAATTAACTCATTAAGCTTTTATTTGTGTTTCTTTTCGGGATTGCATTCAAAGTGCCATAAATTTGGTGAAATTTTCATGGACGCCTGCAATTGGGTCACCAGCAGCAGCAACACAACAGAGAAAAAGAAGAAGATCTAAGCTGGGGTCTCTATTGACCAAAAAATATACATATGCATAAATAAGATTAAAGTTTAAATGAATAAAGACTATAAAAAAGTTGTAATCAGTTTTTATCAGTGTGTGGTGGTTTCAATTTTTACTTTCTCAATGTATCACCTGGACCAGACGACAGCTGTATTAATTTCACATATGAATGAGAGAAAAATCCGGCGACACTTTTAGCTGCTCTACCCAAAATCCACATCTATATCAAAATGTATACAGTGACAGTAAAGTAGGCTTTCTTTAGCAAAGTCCGTTTGTAATTTCGCCAAGTGTCGTGATATTTTTAGTCAAATTTTATGTTAATTTTTTGTCATTATAGTAACTGGCGAGCCAGTCAACCGCCGAGTTCCGGAATAGTGGCCATGTACTTGACCGCATAGGATTGCACTCATGTCTATAAGGTTTCTACTTCTTTACCATGTGCTTGTTTTTGTTTTCCCAGCTCTGTTATTGTTACATTAAGTATGTTAAAATTGTAACGATTGGAAATGCAGTGCGTGTCTACTTGAAAACCACCACATGAATCAGAATTATGTCTAAGGTAATTTCGCTAAAAATATTTTCATCGTCCAATCACGTTAACAAACGATATAAATTCCAATCGACGATCCTCCAACGAGCTGCCCAACAATGTTGTTAACAATAACTAATCTCGTAGTATGAGTACTAATGGTATTGTAAATAATTATTCTCTAAAACGGTAATTAAGGGAAAGGGCAATAATTTGAATGTGAAATTGATATCTCAGTGCCTGTAAATTAAATTACCAAATAAGCATCCATACCATATATTGGTATTAAGCGTTGCATAATCTCTTTTTATCGGTTAATAAAACTTAATGAGTGTCTCTCAAGTCTCGTTATTATACTCAAGTCATCATCTCTTTAATTGTTAACCGATCGATCGGCCTCCTTTGGGATTTTATTAACTGGGACAGCCTCTTCAGCTCTGGTGGTTAGTTTTGTTGGAGTCGAGAATTAGACCACCGTTGACTATATGTGTTGTGTGTGCGATTAAGATAAGGAGAGAAGAAGAAAAGAGCCCGAAAAGCCCTCAATTCACAAAAGCGTTACGAAAATTTGTTCAATTTAAACTGGCAACACAATACAGATATAAATTTGATATACGCGCGGAAATAAATCGAGAGATAAGAATAAAAAGAGCGCTAAGAATGGGTCTATTTTTATTATACTGTAATATTGTTGAATATCTTGAAAAATTAACAGTTGCTTTTGTTCGGCAGGTAGTAATAATGCTAATGCTGGAGAGATGGCAACAAGTGGAGAGATATTTTAATTCTATTTATTATTTCCATTTGTATGTTAATCATCGACTAAAAAGCGATTCTCCCCAACAAGGCCCCATTCATCCTCAATTTGAGAAGAAGAAAGCCACACTATATATAATAGTAGACGACTTGGTGTATCGTAAAACTGACGCTGATGGACGCCAAACGCTAAGTGTTTCATTCAACAGTAAATCTATCTTGAGAGACCTTAGAAAGAGGCGAAAAAATGGACCAACTTTGATAGTTTCGCGAAACTGGACAAAAAACGCAACATTATTTTTTTCTGGGACACATAGCTAAATTTACATATGAACGGATCGGCTTTATAGCCACATTTAATCGTCGTCGCTTCTATCAGGCAATCAATTTCGTTTTCAACTTCCTTTCGGATGAGACTGCGCACGATCTCTGCACGGTTGTGTAGTATATACGATAACAAAAAAACAGCTGAATATAACTGTACTTTGTGGATTTATTCACCTTTCGAGTCTCGCAAATCCGGTTCCGATCTCGATCTCATTCATAAAATCGCGCCTGCATCGAAATCATGAATGAATGAACCGGAGCCAAATCAAACACTTCAAACTCTTATCTTTGCTTTTATTTGAAACAAAAATGTGACCTCACAAGAGCCGGAAACGCAAACTTTTACAATCGATCTCACCGCATTATTTAAAAAGTGTCTGATAGTAGCCTAATGGATCTTTAATCTGCAGCCGAGACACTAAATTGGGCTTCTGAGAAAGTGAACTACACTGAAGCCATATAGTAATTATATAGTAAAACAATAGTGAATGAGGTTGGAAAGATTAGAGGATCGGTGCTAATTGATAGGGTCCACATGCATTTCACTGCAGTTATCGATCGCGCGACTTTCTTGAAGCATCACCATTTTCTTTAGCTGTGAACTTTCACTCATGTTTAATAATGGCCAAGCTATTAGGGCTATTTTTAGTCCGCATATCTACCAGCCTGTTGAGACACTACGAATTGGAAGCTACTACAACTATCCTGACTTAGTTGCAGCAGCTTCCAATTCGTTGTTGGATTGGCTCGGAATTGAATTTTTAAATTGGTTGAAATTAGCGAGAAATTAGGTGGGTTTTTCTTCTTTAAATTGGTGATGAGAAATATCTCATGTACTTTTTGTTTGCCATATACTCGTACACAGTCCCTCAGACTCTGTGCCTTTATAATACGAGGTCGATTCTACAAACGACACATGCCGGAGAAAGTGATGAAGAACAACGAAAGAAACCCATTGAGGAGAGTTTGAAACAAAGAAAACTGCCATCACAACCATACATTATAGGTGGATATTATTGGCCTAGTTTGCACGTTTCATGCACGATATTTATTTTATATATTAATTATTCACCATCATTCTGAAATCGTTTTTGGTAGCTGGCTTATATTTTTATTATTTCTTTGATCTTCTTTTACTTCACTTTATCGGTCTGTGTGCCTGTCTACAGTTCATTCTAATAAAATAATATTGTTACTAGAAGAAGACAGTATACTTTTATACCATCTATCTACACCATTAATCGCTGATATTGTGACTGATTTCTCGTAAAATTTCCATATTTGGTGCGGTTGAATGCGGTCAGTACCACTGAACTCATCATGTTTATCGGTCACGATCGCTTCAATTCTTGGGCCTCGTATCTAATACCCCATCGAAGTTGTTCTTTCACTTTAATATTATTTTTATTTTAATTCAACGCACCGTTGACAACTTATCAACATCAAGATTCAATTAACATGCATAAAATGCGTCACTCGTTCCGGCACCATCTCTCTCCTCCTCCACCTTCTCTTCCTCCTCCACAAACACACAGACATGCCATTTCCAGTTTTGTGGACCCATCGCAATGGATAAGAGAGTCGATTGTCCATAACGAAAATAAAAGTTGACCACAAAATGTTTGTAATTGCATTGAGTAATAGCATGAAATTGAAATTTTAAACCCATTTATGCGGTTGATATTACTTTCTTTCCATATCCATTTTACGTATTTAAATATTCTACATTCGATTTACACCACTCGCCATTCAATTGGAATCATTAATCGACTACTTTCCTTTGGACAGCTCTGATTTTGTAATTACGATCGATGATGTTACAGGCCAAAAGATTTCTCTGACATTAAGGTTTTCAATAACATAATGGATATTGATGGGTTTTCAATAAGTTTACTAGAAATTCGAAAATCATGCAAATTATTTTTTTAGAAATTATTATACCCGTTATTTGAACTTGAGAAATACTGCATGAGCATTTGTTTTTATAGTTCTGACAATTTTAAAAGGATTTATTCTATCTAATTTATATTTTTATATAAATCTCATAATAACATTAAAAAATAAAAGTAAATATAACATCCTTAGGGAATACTTAAGTAGACTATGATATAAATATACAAAAATCGTATAAATCGTTCAAGTAGTTTTTATTTCAAACTCATTTATCAATAACAGAAGTAGTAGGATTGAAATGTAAAATTTATAATCTTAATCGCAAAAGTCAGGGATCCGCAAAGCCCCCTACAGTTGACCGACAAATAATTAACAATTAATCTTTGCAAATCATTTGAGCCAAATTGGGCAGATCGACCTTTCTCCTCATCCATTATACTGCTGAAATCTTTTCTATGTTACTTTTTTGTGAACGCCCATCATTTTGATTAGCACTTTTATCTGTGGCCAATTTCAATTAAAGTGTAACCCCGCAAATACAAACAAGAGTCGCTGCCAATTGACGACCAGAGAACGATCAGCACGTGAAGATATGGAAGTTTTGGAAAGTAAGAGCAATTCCGGTTACACACGTCACACTTTCATCTTTTGTAAGTGAAAATCATTTTTTCGTTATTGAGAAAAATCAATATCGCATCACAGTCATTATCAACTCTTTGTCACGATCGAACCCGATAAATGGCGATCATTTTTGTTGACATAAATACATACAGCGCGGTCTTTAATTTACAAGTTCATTTATAGGGAAAGTACATTGCTTGATGATCACACATCCAAAATGATCGAAATTAATGTTAAATGTGGTAATAAGCGATAACAAATAAATAAAAGTGTTAGATTTTTTAATTTAAATGTTTCATTAAATTTTGTTAGAATACAAATAACTCGAATAGTTAAATTGCCTAAAATGATAATAAAATTATATTAATTAAGTTCCATCAATAGTAATTTTGAAAGTCATTGTATTTCATTTAAAAAAATTCATTGATGACCGTTAATGAAATCTTCAAAACTGTGCTCGATAAAAAAAGTATAGCTTTACCAATTTTCATATAAAATAGATTATAATCTTGGATGGAAAGTCATTGTCACAGAATCAGACCTAATTCCAGTTTCATCAGAATTTTTTTTTAAATTCACTTAGGGAAGGGATCTGGCGGCTGTTCATTAACGCATTCGCGGAATATCCCCATTTTTCCCAAAAAGTCAATGCGGATGTGGATATCTCGCAAAGCGATACATATTGATTATTTAAGAATGAAAATAAGATCGTTCAAGTAGGAAATATTACTTTTCATGGAATATAATGTATCTGTTTTACAAATCACTTGTTAATATGATTTAAACATTCAATTTTGTACATCCAAATCCGGGATGCGAGTCTTTGAAAAATCGACATACCAGATACATATTAGTAACAATTTATGATCATATTTGAGTAAAATAAAATCTATGTCCTCTACTAGTGAGCTTTCAAAAAATTGAATGGGTTGCACACTGAACTATTATCGCACTAAACTGAATCTTTCTGCTCTAGCCGATTTTGAAAATGTTCCTAAGAGAGGAAAATGTATAGTATCGGACTAGTATTTGTATTTTTACGTATAATCATTGATTAAATTAAAAAGTTATAGATATTTTAAGTGAAATTTGTAAATTCACTTTTATAAAATCAATAATTCATATTAAAAAATCAATAACTTTTCTTGAAAAATTCAAAAAGTCTCATTGAATTATTATTATTATTCAAATGTAAGTTTATTTTCAAGCATTAAAAATATGGTTAAATAATGTATTAAATATACAAAAAAGATTCATTAATAAATAATCTTCATAAATCTAAATTACTCATCCGAGAACATTTTAATTTGTTTAATTAGTAATTATTGTAATAACTTTCCCCAGATGAAACCATTTTTTCACATATCACCACATATTTTGCTGGCTCTATTTCTATTGAGCATTAATTGATGCGAATGACTGAAAATCATTCTGGTGGATCGTGGAAATAAGACAAAGCAAAAAGCAAAGAGATTTTACTACTAACCTAATTTTTGATGACCTGTATAATTAAAAATTATAAATTGATTACCTCTGATTTCCATTAGTCAGACATTGTATAAATTCTATATCGTCTGGACAAATAAAACCGTTATTTTTAAATTCGTTGACCAATTAATCGAATCAATTTCAAAGAATACACAAAATAGAAAATTGGCCAATAAGACCATAAGTGGCTATTGATCAATGATTTTCTGGGACAAATTTAATCATTTAATCGTTTGACGTCATATTAACAGCAATTAAAGGTGATATTGGCATTAAAAGAGAATCATCAATAATGGATACAATGAGAAAAGAATAATTAAAAGTAGAATGGTTAAGAAACTAAACAAGTTACGTGATGATAATGAAGATATGGACGAAAGAGTCGGAATACATAGAAGATTTGCTCTGAATGATTTGAACTAAAAGAATTAAAAACCTCTTAGTCAAGAATGTAAAAATGGGGGAGAAAGTATTGAATTTATTCTGATTTTAGTGTTTTGTCATGATTTATTCCGTTCATATTTGGTATATTTCTTATAAACACTTTGGCTTTACAGTACACATAATTAAATAAATATCAATAAATAATAATAATTTACACAATTACATAGCAAGACGGTTTTTTTCTCTAGCATTAGACCTAATGTTAAAAATAAATTAATCGACAGAGAATTGGTAAGAAAAGTTACCAAACTGTCCGCCTACGAATCTATTCTCAACGATGACAGTAGTTTCTTTGGATCGGCAGCCCGCATTGCAGATAACAATTGGATTTTTTTCATTTTATTTCTGATGATCAAATACTTAGCTTGCCAATTGTTGCTCTTTACGTTTTGGGTTACTGATTTATCTTTGGCGATTTGTTTAGTATTTTCGGGTCTTAGTTTTGCTTGTGCGCACTGTAGGCCAAGTTATGTGAGTCCAATTGACGTCCCCATCCAGATCCACCATGTCCACCAGAGACCACGACCTCGTGAGAGGCTTCATGATGACCCGCACTGCTGGAAACCAATTTCTTGATGCCGATGATCGAAGCCAAGACCAGAGCCAATTTTGAAACGATTAAAGCTTTTCCTGCTAGAAGAGCCAACGCTCCATAGGCCAATGGTACGAAACTGCCAGCCAAGATCACGGGGATCATCACCCATCCGTTCTTCTTGTCCTCTTTGCCTCGGCCCTCGTTGAAGTTAACCTTGAGTTTAATTTAAAAAAAGATTTGCATTTTTATAAAACTAAACTAAACTCAATATCAAATAGCTACCTGGAAAGCGTAGTTCTTGATCATGGACAGGAACTTCTTGAAGATCATTGTATTAAGGGCACTGTCTTGAGCTTCGAGGGCTCGGGGAAGGCTCTGTTCGACAACTTCTTCGGTGAGCTCGGGCTGTTGTTCGGCGACTTCTTCGTCTTTGCGCTCGTTGACAACTTTTAGGTTCTCGGTGATGGAGACGTCCTTAGAGGAACGGCTAACTCGGTCCATTGTGGTCAACAGCCTAACCTTGAGGCACACCAGCAAATCCTGGCTGGCACATCCCTGATACATATTGTACACATATTTCAGGTCATTGAACAGCGATGATCCGGCCACGGATCTGGATTCAACGGCGGGAGCGCTGCGGGCAAAGGCGACTGTCGCTAAGCACAAACACACGGCCACTTTGAACAACATTTTCAATTTTTTATAAGTTGGCAAACACACAAAACAGCTACGAAATCCTGGGTCTGGTGCAGCTGGCTAGATGCAAATGGCTATGAACGCAATTGAACACTGATGCATCTTTGAAGCCCCTGATCCATTTTATACCGAAACAGCATTCAAATTAAAATTCTCTAGGTTAATTGCTCACTGTGTGATAATATTGATTATTTCTTATCTGCAAGCCACCCACACAGATCCAAATTGCAGAAGCTGCACGAGAATACAGCGAAATAATATCGAATGGATGCAGAAAGAAGCAAAAAACCATAATAGGTGTTTGTGCCTAAAACAGATGCATTCTTTATTTTCATTTGCGCATCCATCTCCTCACACTTGCAATAAGCTGCAATCTGTGATTTTCTAATTTTTCCACCAGACCCAAGACACGAAGCCCTGCACACCACCATATACCAGATTAATTGAATTAGACCTTAACTAAATCGCTCAAATGAGCAATTATTTTAATAAATTGCAGAATACTTGGCGAAAAATTAAATACGTAATCGCATAAAACGCATATTTGTTGGTGCCCGACTTCAAAACTAGAACAATTTCTTTTACGATTTGCAAGGCGAAAAAATGTGGTGAGTTTTCACGGTTTAGATAGCATCGATCGCATGGAGAGCATGCATCTTCTCTCGCTCTCCAAAGATGCATTTGCATGCAATGTTTCTTCTATTGTGATTGATTTTCGACAATAATAATTTTTCTTAATTACGATTCAATTTTCTTTATTAAATACCTCTTAGTCATTCACCAAAACCACCACTGGTCAATAATTATTGGTATTTGCAATGAAAGTTTTTATTCGGATCCGCCTCAAACTGGATGCTTTGCCTGGCTCTCCCATAAGCAACCAGCCCCGCGCGTATGACAACTGTTTTATGTAACAGGTAAATGATGACAAAACGGCTCAAGATCTGGATAATTGTGATGTCATGGAACTGGAGGTGTATTTGCGACACATGTAAAGAAGATTGTGGTTTTAAATCTCATTAGTGAAAGTTCAATTCGAGGCAATAAACAATGGCATTCCGCATTATAGTGTTTTTCATACAGAATGTGAATTATTCTGACACGTATGTATACAATGCATCACTATACTAGATTCCGCAAATTAATTAAATCGTTATGATGGTTACAATTACATATAAATTGTGGTTCATTTAGAGTGAATTGAAGTGATTTTTTGCACACCTTTAGCGAAAAGTTAGTTTTTTCAATGTGAAAATATAAAGTCATAATCTACAAACAATTTTGTATCAAAGCCAAAACTCAGGCGCAATTTTGTTCCCTAAAATACACATTTTGTTCGAACGTCGAATTTCAGAGTAATTTCCTCATTAAACTGTACACATACACAATTTTTATAACTATTATTATACTAACTATTTAAGATGTCCTTCAATTCTATAAACAATTAACCTTAAAAGAACAGAATTGACAAAAAACTCAAAATAATATAACATTTAACAAAAGCACCCCTTTTTCAAACATTTTATCGTATGGAAGAAAATTAAATTTATAATCAATAGAGAGAGAATCTATTTTTTAATATAAGAGAAATTAGTTCCTATAGATTTTTTAAATGCATAAAATCTTATATAAAATACTGTTGATTGGTAACACATGATACGCTCGCGACTACAACCCTACTGTGTAATAATTCCTTGTCTATCAACCTCGTTGTATAAATAAATATTATTTACTCTTGTTTATTTATTGGTATTTTTTAAAAATACTTTCCTGATTGGTAAACAAATTATTACTATTTATAAACATATATTATTATTTATTAATTGAAAGGAGTTATGAGTATATGAGTAATATATTTCAATAGAAAATATTTTTATTCAAATATTTTTCTTAGACAATTTAATTAACTAAAATATTAACCCAAAAAGATAAACAAATTAGTATTCTTCGAAATGAGAAATTAATTCTTGGTAACGAAAGCCGACCAGCTGACTGAGCCCTTAGTATCTAAACCCACAACGAAATCAATCTTGTTATCATCAAATTATGTCGTTCTATTTGAAATATAGACGATTCAATATACTTTATCGATGATTAACCAAAAGCAGCTGACATGTATAGATTAATGAATTTAAATGGCATCGTTATTAAGAAATGTTAGGGTTTGTGTATATTTTACATATCTGAATAATAATTTAATGGTGGAGGTGCATGGTAAAAGAGACGCTTAGTAGAGTTAGTTTTATCAAGAAATTGATATAAAAATTGAAAATTCAATATGATAATATTAAAAATTAAACAAACAAACTTAAAACATATTTGTATAGTTAGTTTTAAGAAAACAATTGTAAATAATGTGTATATATTATTAGGATATATATAATATGTTTTGTATAGAAAAGTTTCCATTTGAAATAAATCAATACATAAAAAAGAAAACGATATTAATATTAATTTGGATAATATTATAAGTCAAACCTTTGTTAATATTCAAATCAAAGTTATTAAAAATTCTATCTAATTGATTTCGAACTTAAAGGTTTGTAATGCATATTGTAATACGAATTTTAGCTATGTTTACAGTATCACTAAATAACTTATTTTTTTAGAAATAAAAACAGGCAGTTCATTTAATCAATTAAAAATATTTTAAAAAGTCTTACATTATTTGGAACAGATTTTAAATTAAAAATTTCGGTGTTTTTATAAATATAAATAATACAGAAAAAGTTTTTGAGTTTTTTTGCCTGAATTTGTCATGCAATCACATCAAATCTAAATAATATTTAATATAGAATTTTATATAGAATATAATCTCTTTAGTGTATGTAATAATAAAATTAGATACATATATCAATTTGAATGGAAATAATATTTAGTTTTTTAATTAGTAATTTATTAATGTTAATATACTATATATAATCTCTGAGAGTATTTTACGATATGCTAATTGATATGCACTTCACTTTTAGTGAGTACTATTTTGGTAAGCGGGTTTGTTTACAAACTATGCCTCTACACTGCTATTTACGCCGATTCAAGTTTTTCAAGTACACATATTACGGCACAATGAATGGCTCGTGAATAAACTCGTATTCAAAGCCAATTGATAGCAGCATTGAACTTGAAGAATTGCTGAACTTTGTTGAGCTTTCAAGTTCAAGCTTACGAGAATTGCCTATATGTGAGGTGCATAAAGTGATAGCTTTCTCTATACTTTCTTGCTTTCTTTATGTTCGCATCGACGTTTTATTGGGTGCTTGCGAAGCCTATCTCCAGGGTGTTCTTTTAGAATGACACGCAGAAATTCCAAAACAATTGAAATGAGTGGAGCTGAACTAAAATGGGAACGCAAACGACTCGTATTTCATAATTAATTACCCAGGTTGAGTACTGGCCATTGACTTTGGCATTTCTTTGAGAATCGGTCAAGTACGTGTCATAATTGTTGTGTGTATGGCCAATATAATGACTGAAATTGTAAAATTTACATGATCTGATCTAAACAATACAAAAGTACACAATATAAAATGCGTTATGTCATATAAAAAACTAGTTGTCTCTGGATCAAATAAGATTCTTGTCCATGTATAATGCAATAGAGAAAAAGTTCAACAGCTTAGTCAAGACCATGGCCACTTATCTTGCTTCATAGCCGCCGGTCTGGAGTTTAACCTATTAAGCAAATTCAAATTAAGAGACTACTATTAAACGGGTTATTTGGAGAAAATGAACGGACTGAAGAGATTTACCGATTAATCCCGGCAAGAATTTGGGCGATCGATCCATTGATCAATCGATGGGGAAACGAGAAAACGATCGCCCTAAAATCGGGGGGCCCACCTTGACCGAAACCTCATTCATTGATCGCGCGATGGTCCATTTTACAACAACCTTCAATCGGCCCCCAATTTGTCGGAATGTATGTATCATTTGGCCAATCAAAGAGAGAGTATGTGCCGGCTGTGGAGATTGGATTACACATATAGGGGACGCGTATTTACTTACCTGTTTTGATCGGAAAGAGATAAATATGCAGGAGAGGAAAAAATCGGCCTGATAACCTATATTTCTAGGTTCGTGTTTTATGTTTTCGTCTATTTACGATTCTGTCTCTTCCACTTCTTGTTTTATTCCTTCTTCTACACACTGCTGTGCTGCTCTTGGTCGTTCAGTTTTGGCCACCACATAATAAAGCGGCCGGGCCATTTAATTAATCAGATGGGAATATCAATTAAGAAACGCTATTCCATCCGTTCCTGATTAGATGCCAATAATAGCGTTCCTGGAATTATTGGTCATTAGACAATTATCCGGGAATTTGGCGAGGAATGGGAATGGCAAAAAGGTCTTATCTGGACTGACAAGTGATCAAAGCATCATCCGCATACTTATCACGGTAGCAGAGAGGCAGGAAATATCGGCTAAATGCAGATGAAATACGGTACAATCGTTGGAATATTAATAACCAGGCGAAAGAGTCCACAATTAACTGGCAGCAACTCTCTGTGACAAAGAATTTAGAACTGGAAATTGGCCGTAAATTAAACAAAACAACAGCAAAAAATAAAAATAAAGAGCAAAACACAGTTGTGGAAGAGGAAGAGACATGTGATAATCATGGTAAAAATGATGTTAATTAAAAGAGAAGAAAAATAATCACCACGATAATTAATCTGGGAAATGTAGTGATGATGGCTTTCTGAGCCATTTCTTTCGAAAGTCCAAGATCTTGATGGACAATTGAGAGCACATCTGATAAAAGCACCGTACATGTGTGCAGAGAGTGTGGCATCAAATCATTCAATAATTCACTTGACCTGGTCGGAAAAGAGCCCGCGGTCAATTCAGAGCCACCAAATTGGGGACGGATTTGCCGCTTGTTGGTACTATTAAGTGGAAAACAGTTAGAGAGTCCACCGTAGTCCGATTTATAAGCAAACTTTTAGGTTTTATTATAACTTGGCACTCTGATAGAGTCCAGCACTTTAATTAGTATGTGCATAAATTACAACTAAAACTGTTTCTGGTGGCTTCGGTTGTGGATTGTTGTGGTCAGGTGGGATTGAGTGCAATTTGAGTGAGGTCCAATCAAGAAAAACGGTTTTTGTTTCAGATTCAAATTCTTCTTTTATTTGTTTTTTTCATGGGTTTTTCGGGTTGCTTTTTGCAAATTGATTCGATCAATAAATACATTTAAATACATATATAATTAGATAAATTATATTACAACGAATGTGTGTTCTAGTTTATAAAATAAATTAAGGTTTAACTAACTTTGCCGTCCCAAATCCCGCCAGTCAAGGCGTCATAAATTAGTGTGCAAAAGTATTTCATTTGCGGAAATCTGTCGTGGAAATTGGAGAATAAATAGGATTGTGATTTGGCGAAATTGCGGATGACAAAGTAGCCCCGAGTATTGGCGATACCGAGTGCAGATTTGTCTGTGTCCAGCTGCGTACTATTTATTAGAACCAAATAGTCGTAGGAGTCGTATCAGTAGTAAGAGGTTAGAAAGGAGTTTATGGTTTTTGGGCGCTGTAGGCCAATTCCTGAGGGTCGGATGATCGTCCCCAGCCTCCGTGTCCGCCAGAGCTGCCATAGCTGCCACCAACATCTCCGCTGAATCCGGATCCGGCGAAGGCCTCACCATGGCTCGAAGAATGGCTGGAGGAATGATGGGGGTGGGCAACAACCTCGTATGTGACGTGTTTCTCGTGGGACAGGAGTTTCTTCAGACCAATGACGGCAGACAGAACCAAAGCGATCTTGCCGACCAACAAGGCCTTTCCGGCGATCAAGGCAATTGCTCCGAGGAGCAGGGGCAAGAGGGCGGCGGCTTTCAGGGCAACAGCCAACAACAGTGGTCCCAAGATCTTGGCGGCCTTCTTCTTCTTGCCTCGGCTCTCTCCCAAGCTGCTGCTCTCCTCCTCTCCGAACAGGTTCTCGGACACATCCTCCATGGCACGGCCGGTAGAAGCGACGGCGTTGACGACATCAGCACCCTTCAATTCCACTTTGATGGTGTGAGACTGGAGGAAGTTTTGCAGCCTATTCCAGACCAGAGACTCGACGGACTCGTCACCAGAGATTGATCGAGGAGCACCCTCGGAGTCGGCGCCAGGGGTCTTAACAACGGTAACTCCTTCGGTCAGAGCGAAGGTGTCCCTCTGTGCCACCATTTTATCGACAAAATTGAACAACTTGTATTTCACACATGACACTGAATCCTTGTTTAGGCAATCGTGGTAGATTCCGTCCAGAAGGTCGTTGTCTGAGCCCACGGCATTTCGTGCCTGTTCTGCGGGAAGGGCTGTCACTAAGGCCACTACACAACAAATTGCTCCTAATTTGATAAACATTTTGGCAAAACTGACTTTTACTCGAGTCTTTTTAAAACTATATATTCTTTTATCACTCTTTAGGGTTTCTCTCTCTCCTCACGCTCTCTCCTATCGTTCGCCTCTTTCCGTTCTGGCAGTACTATCTGAACTAACGCTGTTTGGTAGCAAGGATGATCTGATATACTTTGTGGAGCACACAGTCCATTTATATGAGGTTTCTTTGGCGCATTCCCCACCAACGACCATTTATATACGAGGCGACTCGACGGCCCCGACTTGGCTTGACTTTTCTCCGGCTATACCACAGACAAAAAATTCTAGCCTTTTAACTTCTTCTTTCTCTGGAGTAGTTGTTGTTATTCACTAGACACCACACGACCACCACCAAAAGCACAACAACCACCAGAAGACATCGCATTTAGTTGTTCCGAGCAAAGAAGCTTTGAGACGGGTGGTTGTTTTAACTGATTACTCTTGTCTCTCTACTGTGTTTGTGTGTCTGTTTTGAATTCCCCCCATCTCCGCGAAGAGAGTGATCGGAGGTTCCGTTTATATCAAAATAATATACATACCTGGATATATTTATTTCATGTTCTTTTCCTCTTTTCTTTGGTACCACAGTCGACAACCAGCTGAGGAGGAGAGATAGAGAGAGTATATGTGTGTCTGAGATCGGTTGGTAAGCTGTTTTTCTTTAATGAAAAATATAATACTTTCATACAATTATTAATAATACACTCATTTACCAATAAAAGAGTCAGAATTTCGCGCGAATAAATAATGCCATGCATTTTGCTGTTGTATGAAGCGAAGAAAGAGTTCTGTTACCACCATCCAAATTCCCCCCACAATGGGAGATTGTATACATATTGGGACTTTGGATCTCTCTAAGAATGGGGAGAAATTCACCTTCTTATTCTTCCTCTACTTTCAATCCTTTCTATGTATGCAGGTAATTTTCACAATTCATAAACGTCATCTCAATGACTACGCGATTTTAAACTGTCTTCATAGCACAATTTCTTGAGCATCTTTCAACTTTTGCCAGTTCGGTTTGTTCGGAGTCTTGTAATTGTCCCATGGAGGTTTTCACCATAATCAACAATAAGATAAGCGCTTGTACACAATACTGTGTTGTTGGCATAATTGAAAAGAGCAATGGGTAATTATGAGCAATATGAAGAGCTGAATCGTAGTTGATTTGTTTTACGACGGGATGTGTCTTGAGGTTACGTGAGAGAAGATTTGTGCTTTGCGAAAGTGCATTCATGAACTTGACTTTGTGCCACACGAGACAGCATATATTAAATGTATATGAGGATCACTACTGACTGGCAAAATACACTAGAAATCAACAGTGATTACCTAATTATAACAATCAATACCAATTTATTGCACGCCATTGAGAAAATTGTTGGCCAGTGGGAGAGAGAGATAGAAATTGGATCAGCTAAATGAAATTAAACGCAATTCAGCAAAAGTGTTACAAATCAATTGTACAGTCTTTCGGACCCTGCTGTTGGTGTTATTGTTGCCTCTGTTGCTGCTCAAACTTTTCTTTTCGGCCTCATGATCATTACAATCATCAATAGCACAGATTTGCTGCGGTTCTCGTGTAATAAAACTCTAAATTTACATTCATTATTATTATCAAAGCGATGACTATAGACTTTAGTCTCAGCTCCATGAGAATGTGTGTAAACATCTTGACTAATTGGGCTACATCTCGGGAAATAATATAAATATCAAAAGAGATGACTATGTAATATATAAGGTCTGTACATTCTATCAACATACTTCAATTTCATTAAAGTAATGTATGTATAATGGCATGTAGTACATACTTTCAAAATTTCTGAATAGAAGCCGATACGAAGCAGGAGAATGTAACTTTCCATTTCCTGGACTCACAGTAAATAGCCATTTAATGTATGCCGATCAGTGTACTGGAATGCAAATAAACCTAGTGTAGAACCGACTTGCTCCCAATACAAGATTATGACGTTGAAAGTGCACCAAATACTCCATTTGAGTCTAATGAATTGTTTTGTTTTTCTAAAATGAAAGAAACAGAAGTTCCAAACATTATTTTATTAAATAAACAACCACTAAACGAATATACTTCGACAGTAAAATGGTTTCAGAGTACAATTCAATGTAAGGATAAAGAGATATCCTTTTAAAAAAGTGATTCATGCTACACGAATGAAAATTTTAAAGAGGAAACGAGTGTAAAAAATCAAGCCGGAAGCGATTCTTTCTTCGTTTCCGATATAAATATATACTTTACACAAGCGGAACACATATAAAATCTTCTGCAAAACAAAAAAAAATGCTTTCAAAACTAATTGGCGTAATCTAGGTTGCATGAGACACCCTGTCTTTGTATAATAAAATCAAATCTTAAATATTGACATTAAAACATTACGAAGCCCATATCAAATAGGAAAAGGCAGCTTTTTAACAACAGGATAATCTTTTTTAGTCCTAAGTAGAAATATATTTAGTAATTTTATATTTAAAAATTAATTAACTAAAAATTAAAGGATGAATGAGAAATGCAAATGATCATAAACATTGCTAAATGAATGACATTGTGTATTATCTCAGAACATAGTGATGTGAATTTACAATTGAGTTATTCAAATAGAACAATACGTAATAAGTACCAATCTTTTGCATCATTAGTTAACTTAAGAAATTCTGATTTCATTCTCAAATTAATTACTTTGCTCTCTCTCATCCTCTGTCTTTAAGCAAAAGCAAGCAAAATAAATAAGCGTATTAAAATTAGCACATTCTATTACCATTTCTGTTCTATGGGGGCACAATATTTAATACAATTCATCACAGATATGTATATAGGTATAATGGACTTGTTCCGTTTAATAATTAAAAACCGTTGCAGAAACAACAACAGAGCCATAGTATTCATGTGAATATTTGCTCGTTGTTTTGTTTTCATTCACTTCTGACAGCGCAAAAATACACAATTGTACAGGTAAGCGAATAAATCTTTCTATATAGTAATATTCTTGTTGCAATAATTAGACAAATTGATCGTGTTAGATTTCACTACAATTTTTTTTTGCAAATAATTAGCTAAATCTGAATTTGGTCAAAGAATAATTTTCAATATTAGGTTTTTAGTTTGGGGCATTGTTTGTGCCTTTTTCTGGTCTCGCTGGCCATATGTAAATAATACATAGAGGTACTGGATTACAAGGTGCATGCCGTGGGTATAAGTAGTACATATAGCTGGCGGTCAGTTGGCCGAGAGATCCACTAGAGGTTCTCAAGCCGATGAAATCGGTCAATGTTTTTCCGAAATCGTCGATAATGAAAACGGCCCAAAGACAGAGAATCTCGTAGAATTCGGCAAAGATGAATGGAAAATGAAATTTGCCAAATTCGATGATTAACGGATGGCGGATTAAAAACCGAGAAAGAGAGAACCCTGCTGAGATTGGACAAGAACAATAGTCTATATAGAAGATTGCAAAACGGGGTCTGGGAAAAGAAAGGAGATGAGAATTAAAAATTAAGACTCGATTCATCTTTGAAATATAATTGCTGGCCGATGCATAAATTGGGTCATTTGCTGCTCGGCAGCGTAGACATCAAATTATGGACACCACGTGCCAAAAGATCGCTGGGGATCACAGAGCGCGCAATCTCTTTCCCACTGTCCCTACAATTTCATATTGTTCCATTCACCGGATGCGAAACGCTCTCTGTGTCAATCGTTGACCGCCAAAGTGAAAAGTGAAAAATTGTCCAAGTTCAAGCTCATATGACTTGAGATCTCTGGTGATCTCTGTGTATACTTATATTAATGTGTGTGTATGTGCGGACGAACGGGTTAAATTAAATTTCGATTTTCTCGCTGAAAAAGGTCAATTATAATTGCCGTTTCCTCCCCGATTAATTTGTTGCCGCCGCGCGATTGCACACAAAAAGCCGCTCTTTGTGAAAGCTCTCTCAGCTCATATGCTTATTTAAACACATTTATATATGTATAATTTTAATTCGTAAACATAAATAACAACAACAAAAAATATAACAGAAACAAAAATATATGTAGAGGAAAGAGTATGAAAAAAAAGAAATGAACCTATATATATGATCGTTTGAGCATATCTGTCCGTTTGAATACCGGTCATGAAGACGGAATAATGATGTTGAGGGGAAGAAGACAAGACAACATCTCTAATTGATCTCTGCTGCTCTGAAGCGCATAGACTTTCCGGAACTTGAATCGTATCTCCGTTTTGTATCGTTTTCTTTTTTATCGTTTCATATCAGTCCATTTCTCTTGGCACCCGCTTTGTTATCAAGCAGCAACAGCAACAACATCCACCTAATCAATAAGTTTGAACCGTACCGACCACCAGCTTCTCTTTCTTATGCCTGCTTGCGGTATTGAAAGCCCATACATCATAAACCATGCACGTCGAATCGGAATAGAATGAACAGTCGTGTCATATCTAACATCACATTAGTTAATGCCAATTCGATTTGCAATTACAATCTAGGGAGATGGTTATCTTACCACGTAGAATTGCTATTAAGCTACCTGAAATTCAGCGGATTTTTTGTTGATTGATTCTTTACCATATATCAAATGACTTCCATTCTGAGAACACGAATCAAATTTGGTTTTGAAAATGTGTTCTTAAATAGCTTGTTGAGGTTTCTTTCAAGTATATTTTATGTTTGTGGAAAATTCTCTTTCCCCAATAAAATTCCGTTTGCCCCAGAAATTAAAATAATCTACTTTCAAGTATTTGAGAATAAATTATTTTATTGATAACAATATTTGCTTTAATGTAGTAATTAACCACAGAAAGCTGAATATTTATGAGGTTTTTATGTTATTGTCTTGTTTTAAATCGGTATAATACCAATTAGGTCACATATCTCTATTATGTCATAAGAATATGTCACGAAGTCATCTACATCGTCGGAGAAGCATAGATTATTATGTTATTAAAAATGAAAACTAACCACTACAGTTTTGTACAAAAATTCCATTAATAAAATTCTAGTTTTATATATTTAATAAAAAAATATAAAAATTTTAAACAAGAGTTATTAAAAACTGGATGTATACATTATGTAGATTATAGCTCAGGGATTATATCCCCACATAAATATGATGATATTTTAATGGTTTTTATAAAAAAAATTATAAACAGCGATATTTTTTGTTCAAACTGATGAAAAACAAAATTAATATTAATGATATATGTGTTAACTTACCAAATATATACAGTGTGAATTAAGGTTATAGCCACACCCGTTTGTCCTTGATATCTCTGAGACCAAAAGAAGCTGGATCTTAAAATTTACACAAATTATATCTCTTTACAAATTATAACTTTAGATCAAAGTAGATTTGCAAATACTTGAATCAATATTGCCTAATTACGAAAAAAACAAAATACCGCACATGCCGAATGGGTCAGCGTAGACAGTCAAACCCCCTCCCTTTTTGTCCGATATGGGGTATTATTTTTAAAAAATCTATTGATATGGGTTGTTAGACAATCCAAAAAATATCCAGAATTTGCGAAAATTTGGGTCGCGAAGTCATAGCAGGCTACTAGTAGCTAACATTGAAAGTCTACAAACCATAATTTCGAAAAACGAGGTACAAAAAAATTTGAGATTTAAAAAAAAGTAATGATGACTATCGAAATCTAAGCTCATTTTGCATTGTGGATGATAATAGTCCTAAACCCTGTATAAAGACAACGTAAAGAAATAATAATATAAAAATTAT
>JXOV01000371.1:1195-22238 GCA_001014945.1 Clogmia albipunctata | reverse complement strand
CTGTTCTTTTTTGTATGAATTTAGCTTGCTGCCCTTCTAGGTGGCGCGCGACTAATATGGTCACAATAGAGCAGCTAATAAAATCACAATTTCCGATAATATTTTCTAACATACGTAGTAGTATTCAATAGCTCGTATAATCTCGTAATCTATAAGTGATATAGTACATTTCTTAATCAAGTCCTTGATTCCGCCGTAAAACCATTTCAAACTATTGTTTTGAAAATGCATCAAAACGACCTCCTTCAGGTCACTCTCCTTCGAAAATTTTCGACCCCTGAGGTCCGTTTTTAATTTTGAAAACAGAAAATAGTGGCTTAAAGTCATATCTAGGCTATAAAAGGGGTGGGAATCTCTTCAAAACCAGCAGCCCGGACAGCAGTCTTCGCAACTGCCGCTGTGCGGACTGGCTTTGTCGTGAAATATTAAGACAATTTAGGGGAGAATCCCGAAGTGTTTCTCTTTTATAACGTACTGTAACTTCTTGATCAGAGAAGTGTAGTTCATTGCGTTCACAATGGTACCTTTTACTCTTTAAAATTAATCAACTGGATTGCTTGGTAATCCCAAAAAATCGACTCTGTTTTATTGATGAAACAATGTAAAAGACCATCTCCACTAAAAATTTGCTGGATAATTTGACTTGGAACCAGCAGTCCAATTCCAAAACTATGTACGAACGGTTTATATAGAATTAATATGATTTGGCTGAAATACGTTGGGACGTTTGTTAGTTACGTCGACTAAAAATCTGCTGTTAGAAAATGTTGTCCGAAACTGTGGCATTATTAGCTGTCCTATTGTGACCATATTATCATCCACAATGCAAAATGAGCCCAGCTTCCGATAGTCATCATTACTTTAGTTGAATTCAAAATTTTTTTATACTATTTCCTCAATTTTTTCGAAAATATGGTTTTTAGACTTTAAATGTCAGCTACTGGTGACCTGCTATGACTTCGTGACCCAAATTTAAAAACTGGACATATTTCTGTTTGTCTAACTACCCCTATCAATAAATTTTTTAAATAATACACCATAACGGAGAAAAGGGGGTATGTCTACGCATGACTACGCTGACCCATTCGGCATGTGCGGTATTTCGTTTTTTTTCGCAATTTCGCAATATTTATTCAAGTATTTGCAAATCTGCTTTGACCTAAAGTTGTAATCTGTAAAGAGATATACTGTGTGTAAATTTGAAGATTCAGCTTCTTTTGGACCCAGAGATATCAATCACAAACGGGTACGGCTATAACCTTAATTCACGCTGTATATAAAATAAGACGAAATCTACAATAATAATAATAATTTTTTTGTACAATTAAAACGTATTGTACCGTATCAGTTAATAAACTAACTAAAAAAGGAACACAGAATCTCAACTTTTTGACGTTTTGTTGACAATCTGTTGACAATTTGTTTTTCAGTGTATTACTGGTCAATTAAAACGTAGAATGGTTTTAAAAGGTTTCTGTCAATTGTTTTTACCAGATCAAATGGGTCACCCCATACAATACATTGGAAATGAATCGCTTTATGCGAACAACACAACGATTTAATCGTGCAAACTATGGTCAAGTTTACTACCACAAAAGAGTTGTGAGAACAAGTACCTATACGTACGTATACAAGTGACAACTCCATCATTTGTTTGTTTAATTTAGTCACCCCCAAAATTACCATGTCAGGACCATGTGTATTTAAAAAGAAAAGGAAAGAAAACTAAAAAAAGGTCATCCTTTTGCATGTTTTGTGTTTACCTATAGAATATGGTGTATATTAATCTTCTTACAAAAATCCTCTTGAACCACACTGTCCATTATAAAATTCTCGACCACACATTTGGTAAATCACGGATCGGTCTAAACCCCATTATTTCGTGAATCAAAGAACTGGAAACATAATTTATCAAACAAATATTTGTTGTCATTCAATTATATTACTAAAAACACCAAAATCATTATGATGGTATGTTATGGTAGGTTGGGCAAGGAACCCGCTCGGGGATTATAGCCCTTATTCATATATAAATATAAGAATAAGATTATTGTAACGATGCACGATAACGTATCACCGGGTGTATGGTGGACAGTCATACGCCCCTAACTTTCCCTCCCTATCGCAATTGCTGTCCCTAACTAATTGTCGCTATAGATGTAGTACCTCAATATAATGATAAATAACTTATTAGAATGGGAAAGGAAAAAGTGTTTGATAGGCCCGCCATTCGGCACCCCAAACTAGGGCAGTATACTTTTTGGGATATGTTCAATGCTGAAAATAACCAATAACAAAATTCTCTGTACAACCAAAGATTAATCAATTTAAACACAAAACTGAAAACGAACTATTAGTTAGATTAATTACTTTCCCTTTGAACCCGACCCTACTTGACCTTATCGACTTAAAAGCAGATTTTATTATTCTCACACATAATGCCGTTTCAAGACTGTCATTTTGCTTTAGATTATAATTCAAATTAACCATTATTTTTAACCAATAAAAATTTCATAATAAAATTTATAAAAATAAAATACGCTTTGAAATTCCGCACCTGTACGCATAAATTACTAGTAGTACAAATTATGGTGTGTAGTCAAGGCATAATGTGTACAATTTTTTTCGTATTTACGCGAAAGAGATAAAAGTATTTGCAAATCTTTAATAACATACAATTAAAATAAAATTGTAATAGTTAGGAGTAATTATGTAATAAGGATGTAAATATGAAGTTTCATCGATATCTGGTTCCAGAACCAAATGATTTTCTTAATAACAAAACAACTTAAACAATACTTTTTACACAACAATAATATTCATTCACTATTTTTAAAATTGAGTTCAATATAAAAATGCTCATCAAATCTTCATCCAAATATAAAAATAAAGATATGACATTGTTCTATAGATCAATGTTGTTTTAGGCATGTTCGTATTTTTTTACAATCAATGCAATATAGTTTAAACTATCTTATAATTTAATAAAGTTATTATATACAAATACCTAAAGTATTTTTAATAATTTAAAATACTATATGTACAGAAATACCTGGCGTACACATACTCGTATATAACATACCCAGCGTCTCCACTAGACTAAAAAGGGGTAATGTATAAAATAATAACAAAAATCTTTCTACAATGATGATGTGATAATTTCCGTAAACTAATGGTCAGACTTAACTATGGTACAAAGCCTTTCATCCTTTTAATAAAAATCAATTTAAATTCATAAATATCTTGTTGTCCTTTATATTGTTGCAATAATATAATAAAAAGTTTGTTTCGAAATAAGAAAATTATCGTCATATTTATTTTAACTTATTACACACAATAAATGAGATTCCTGAATTTTATTTCTTTAAATAATATTAGTTTTTATAAATTTACTCCATTATTTTCTCCAATGAATTTATATTTACAGGATATTTTAAAAGAAAAAAAACTGCTACAAGGCACAAAGTTGAGGTTAAGAATATTTTCTCGCAAAAACAACAGATAACTTACATAAAACTTTTATGTATAATACCACTATAAAAATTGTATTTAAAATATTTATTAATAATAACATAAAGAGTGTCCCGGTAAATTCCCGAAATCCACTTTTAAAGCCTTTAATCGTTTGTGGAAGAGACTTTACTTCTCTTAGTGTTAAAAAAAGTCTTTTGGAGTTTAATAACAAAATCATGCTGCTCAATTCTGACAACTTCTAAGCAAATTAACATATACAAATAATATAGTACATTTATAAATATAGTGCTGTAGCAAAATCTAATGATCGTTAAAGTTCCACTAGCCTTATTTTGCGAAAAAGTGAGCTTAACTCCTACCTTAGCCAAAAATAAGCAAATGTGCAAAACTGGCACATTAAGAAAAAAGATGCTTTTGAATAACTCTTCTTGCATTTGGGCTTCATCGCTATGCTACGATGATTTTGTTCGTTTTGATCTAGAAAATTTTCATGAAAAGTTTATAATCCTACAAGCGTTATCCTGACGTCAATTTTCCCGATGTTTTATAAAATACATCACTTTTAATTGTATTTTAAGACTTAATTACTCAATTAACATATTAATAATAACAGACATAAACTCTTTTTTTACATAATTTAAAAAAAAAACTATATTTTTGTGAAACCTTTTATAAATAAACGAAGCCCAAAATACTGCTTCCGATTTTCTACCTAAATGACAAGAAATAGCAAAGGCCGTTTTAATACAGATTGACACAAAGACCATAAAACGGGCTTCCTCACTTTCAAATACTTCCTATAATGGGATTCATTAATTATTATTAATATTTTAAATTGTTGTTCTAAATTTTGAGTAAATGAATTTCAGCGTAAAAAAAAATTTTGTTTTTCAATTTTCATAAATAATTATCCGACCCGACAAACTTCGTGTTGCCATTTTCACAAAATTTTAATAGAAAATAGTTATGTATATTTCTAGTAATTAAATTGAAAAAATTCAAAAATTGGTGGTTTTGATTAATCTTTTTTTCGTGAAAATATGCACGCTGCCTCGTCTATAGTAAATAGATAACTGCTATTCCCGTTAATAAATATGGAAACCGCAATTTATTTTACGCATGGTTAACCTTAACATGTAGGAGTGTAAATTCACTGAATACGTTTCAAAATAGTATGGAAAGTATGTACAAAATGACATGGTGTTTTGTTTTTGGATCATAATTCTTTATGGGTAGCACACAACAACGCCATATTATACAGTAATCATGTTTGGTTATCTATTTATTAAAATTAATATCCAATTGTTGCCAAAAATTAGCAAAAACAAAATTAAACAGCTTTCAACACAAATCGGCGAAAATAACCGTATGGACAAAATGGCATACCTCTAAATTCGAATTAATTATTGGCATAATTTTGCAAACAAAACCCTCTGTTCGTCTAGGAACGTATGTCCAAGAACTGTAAACCCAATGCCAACAATTTACCATTCTCTTCCCTGTCTTGATCTCGAAAAAAAGTAAAAACGTGAACATTTCTCTTCATTATAAGAATAAGTATTAGGGAAATTTCGACTTCGATATTGTCTTGCCTCCAGGACTGACGATGAGTTGAGTTTTTATATTTTCTGGGCATTTTGGTTATCTATGTACAAAATATATCCGGTTTAATTAGATAAATACCACTAATTGACAAAATAAGAAGTATGCCATTTTGTCCATATGTCATTTTGAAAGAAAAAAAAAATTTTAAAAATATAAAAAGGATTCTATTTCTAGAAAATCTTATTTTAAGACAAAGATGAATCCTTAATGGATAAAATGAGCACCAGGATAATATATAAATTATCAAAACTCTTCCAGTATGTTCAATTAAACAAAATGTAAATAAAAACTTATTTTGCTGGAAAAACTTCTGAGGGCCCTACCACGAAGACGCATGGACTGAATGCGTTCAAATTTTGGTAGGATAACCAAAGCCATTTGGGTCACATAATAGCTGAATATCATAATCATCTCTATAACCATTTCAGAGAAACTTGGAAATTAAAAAAATTTAACATGTTTGGCAGGTGATTTTTTGGTTTATTTATGTTTCAGTGCTTTAATAAAAAAAAAAAAAAAACATTTATTTCCAAAGAATCGATTTCAATATATAGTGGTAGCACACCCTTGATATTATAAAACCAAATCTATTGCATCTGCTCCAACTTTAATGGTTTTGAGAAGCGTTTAAGAAGTGCGAAATATTAAAAAAAAATTAATAAAAGCTTTAAAATTTAAAAACAATAAATTTTAAAAATGAATAGGGATGGTTTACCCTTAAAAGGTAGGTGTGTATATTACATGGATTAATTGTAACCCATTCGAAAAACAAGCTCCTTTCCAAATTTTGTTAATAAATTAGGGGTGAGCCCCTACCACTTAATAATAATAAAGGATCGATGTTGCCGAGTTTGTGTTATTTCAGAGTTAGCGACAATAAACTTGTGTGCTTAAATCGTTTCTTATTTCTAATGCAAAATGTTAGCAAATAAATAATTAGTAATACGCAATAAAACGGCTAATCTTTATTATACTCTAAATAAGCATTCTTTAGTCGAGACTTCTTTTTGAATTTTGAGCTGTAGTTGATGAAAAAGTGCCTGATGAATGATAAGTGGTTCGTTAATTGCAGTCATAAAATCTAAAAATATGGTGCTGTATTCAACCGGTATAATTCTGCGGGTATCGTGGTTGTTCCAAATTTCTAAAATTATCATTAGGACAGATCTTGTTTAAATCAAGTGAAAAGATTTCGATATTTATTTTATTTTTTCTGGAGTATAATTTATATAAACACACGACCTCTAAAAAGTGGTAATCAGATTGTTGGATGGCCCAGATTTGATAAGCTGGCAGGTGTAATTTGAAATGGTGACCGGTATTTCTATTCTTTGAAGATACACGTAATTTGCAAGCTCTAAGTGAATAATTGCAAGTGTTTAGTATACAATTATTCTAATTAGAACTGAGGCAGATCTAAATATTTCCTCGTCTCAAGACATATAATTAAAACATCAACAGAGATTATTATGCTGATGATGATGGATTTCAGAAATAGCTATATTTAATTTTTCCTAACTGCTTAATAATTGTTTCTAACTTCTTCACCATCTGCACGTGGTCCAATTTCCAGATAAAATCTCTTGGTTGATTTCCATTTCAATGTTTTGTTTTATACGCTGTTTTCCTGAAGTGAGTGAGAGAGAGAGAGAGAGATTAATCGATTTAAGGTCAATTTGCGATACTAAAGACTGTAGTTGGTATTGAATTTCACAGCGAAGCGACAAGGAGAAAAAATTACAGAAACCGCTATCGATCACAATGAGATACAAAGGTGTAGAAAATAAGTGGTTATGTGCGTGTCGTTTTGCACATTGGAAAGCGGCACTGAACTCAAATCGAACCAGAAATAAATCCCGACCAAACAGCACACCACTCCACACATGTAGATTATTATTTGTAACAAAAATGCTGTTCCGTAACTGAAAGCGACAAGATCAGTTAAGAACGGGGACGCATAAACAAAACCGCCAAGATCGGCTGTGCTCCACATTCCCGATCGATCAAAACAGGTTGGACACCAATGAAATCAGCGCAAAGATATTTGTCTTTTTCCTCTGTTTTCTCTAAATTATGACGACACACAAAAAGATACTTTCACGAAAGTTTTCAGTCATCCCGTAGATGTCGCCATTTGTCATCAGAAATTATCACCTGGGTTAATTGAGTCATTTGTGGGTTAAATAAAACAACAGTGTTTACAGATTGGATTTTCTTTGTATTTGTGTTTCATATTTCATTTCTATTAAATAAATTATTATACATTATCGATTGTACAGAGTCATATTTTAGAAAATCGTTTCACGAAAAACAGGAGAGACAACGCTTGGCATTTATTAATCGTAATAACCAATTATTAAGATAATAAAATAAACATTAATTAATTAAACAATCAACAAATAATAAAGTCGAGTGAGGATCATAAATCAAGTTGCAGTATAGTATAGAGACTAGACAAGTGGAGGCGTAATAATCCATTACATAACCGTAGATATAACGTAATTATTGTCTGGATTGACAAAATAGAGGTAAGAGTGTCTTTGATACTAATAAAAGATAATAAAATATAGTAGACTAGAAATTATTTACAAAATTCGCTACACATGGCGTAGCTTTATAGTAGTATAGACGAGTATTATAAGACAACGTATAGATCTAATAGATTGTAGAGGTTCACAGGACAGAAGACATAGTGTGTATGAGAATGTGTGTAAGTATACAGCTAGAGGTAGGTTCAAGTTGAGTCCTAGTGGAAGATTTTCTAAAACTGGGTTCTATCAGTGGCATTTTCATATGGTTTTCTTTGTGGGTTTTCTGGACTACTTTTGTTCAATAAATAAATATTACATTAAATAAATAAATAATTTACGAATTACGAAATGGCGCCGACAAAAATCTAAATTGTCTACTAAGGGGGGAGCTTTACGCTTTGTGGTGTCCTCCATAGGCGATCGAGTGAGCTCCGTGGATGTCTCCTCCGAAGTGGGGATCGTATGAGTTCCAGCCGTTTGATTGCCAGCCACCGCCTCCGTGGTATGGGACAGCCTCCTCATGTCCTCCGAGTCCGCCCAACTTCTTGGCCAACAGCTTCTTGATGAATACAAAGATGGAGATGGCGATTGAGAGCAGGGAGACGAGCAGAGCTTTCTTGGCGACCAAACCGATGCCCAACAGAGCAAGGATTCCCAAAGCGACGACCTTCAGCTTGACGATTCCCAAGATGGGCATCAGCTGCTTCAGGATCTTCTTCTTGCCACGGGCTTCAGAGACCATGGATCGGACAGAAGCCTTGACATCTTCAGGGATGGCGCTGGCCAGGCTACGGGCGGTGTTGGCAAAGTTCCAGCTCAATTGACGCTCCTGGAAGAAGTTCGAAACGCGGTCCACAACAAAGTTCTCGATAGCACTGGAACGAGCCTCGACTCCGTTCACGGTCTCGAGATCAACATCATTGGATTGAGCATCTCCACTTTTCACGATTGAGATTCCGGCAACTAAATTAATTTTTGGCTGATCGAAAAACTCTTTAGCTTTCCGGAACACCTGCAATTCGAAAACAGAAAAGACACTTATTAGACGGGCTTCATCACAATGTATGTAATCCAATTAGATAATCCATGCATGTCACTTGATCACTACTTTTGTTTGTAATCCAATCAACTTGTAGGTCACTGTTATGATCACACATTCTAATTCTAGTACAGTAATAATCCAAAGGTGGTGAATTGCGATCGTACCGTACTCTGGATGCACGAGATGGAATCCTTCTGGAAGCACTCGGCGAATCCGTTTGGCTGAGCCTCTTGGGCCATCGCCACTCCGACCAACATCAGGCTAATTGCAACAAACACCTTCATTTTCACTAAAAATTGATAACTCTCTGTCTATCTCTGGATTGAACGAACTTATCAGTCTGGACCGCGTCGATCAACTAACAAAAAACCATAAAGTGCTTCACTTTATATTCCCGAACAATTGAGCCGGTGTGAGAGATGTGTTCCTCAGTAAAGAACACGTTGTGGTTTGACAATTTCTCCACAAAAGTCATGAGTTTTTAAAGACGGCGCCGACTCTTGAATGGATCGTTGTAGGATGGTGGCTTCTTTGGCAGCAGCAGCAACAGTTACACCAACAACGATAATCGTAGCGTAAACACATGCGACGACCGCCTCCCTCCAAACAGATAATACCAAAATGGCTTGGCCAGAAGCGTACTGTATGATAATGTTGGTGAAATAAGAAACGTACAATAAATAATATCACTTTAAACGATCAGCAGAGCCAGCCTTAACTTCTTTGCTTGGGCTTAACATTGTTACACTCTGTGGGTAAGTGTGTATTTGGTTAAAGCTTCTTCGGCTCGCATTCTTGGCCACACCAGAACCACATTTGTATTCCCATTCACACATGTGTTGCTATATTAAATTATCACTGATTCCGTTTATCAATGAAATTTTTCTCTTGAACCTGTACTTCCATTTTTAATGAGAGTCGTTTTGCCTTTAACTGCCCTGACCGAGTCTTATCAGGATCTTGGGCCACTTTCTCCCAACTCAGATTTACCGTGAGATTCCCTGAGTCATTCGCTGTCTCACTTTTTTTTCGTGTACCGCCCCAAAATTGGGACAATACAGAACCGAAAAAGTCGTCAACCACTCCTTAGTTCCAGTGAAATCTCCAGGTTATAGACTTTAATCAATAGACGAAATTTATGTATTTGTTACAGTTAAACTAAAAGAAGATTTCTATTATCTAAATAACACGGTTTAGGTATCATCACTACCATCATCATCAAGGTGAAGAATGTCTCCGTTATCACACCCCACAACTCAGACACATTAGCGCTGAGATGGATCCACCACGCACGAGTCCATCTAGAAATCGAAACACTTTCCATATTTAATCAGAGACACACTTTTCGACCAGATGATCCATCTTGATGCAAATTAAGAAGAAGAGCACACAGCCTCGGATACCATTAACATACATTCTTAATTACATAGAGCCGACTCTTGTCTTTGTAATGGCCGTTTTTATGCTAAAAGCAACAAAAAATAATCGTAGAGATAACCTGCACTTGGAGATCTTTAAAGAAAAGCGATCTCTGGACTCGATTTCAAATCGAAATCAATTACGGTAAAAGAATATAAACAATTTTATAACAACATTGAAGTAAATACCTCAAGGTCGACTCTGTGAAGTTGGTTGATTTGCAAAATTGTTTTACGAAAGATGTCGGTCAAACGGACGATCAGAGGATAATTGTAGACTTAATTATTGCTGGTATACATTCTTGCCAATTCGTTGCACTCGTGTCCCGATTTGAATAATTGCGGCGATAAATGGCAAATTTTCTACTGCTGGAATTTTAATCACCTTAACTTTTCCCAAATAAACCAATAACCATCATTGTCAGCACGAGAAAAAGTTTAATTGATGGATTAATGGTGGATCACGAATCCACAGATCATTATGGGCAATCCCATAATCCAGCTTGTCATGTTTTTGATGGAACATTTTAATCACCACCCCAATTGTAGATGAGAGAGGAAATGAAGGTCCAATTCTCCATTTCACATCACATACAATTCTCATGCAAATAGTACTTAGTCTTAGAATTGCAACTATTAATATAAAAGAATGTGTGTGATCGAACACAATAATCTCTTTGGTTCACGTTCTTATGCATATTGATGTCATTTTTGAGAGCCCAATAAAGAAATAGGACATTACAAAACAACAGTTACTTACATACAAAAGTCAAAGACGCATGGAAGAGAATCGAATCGATTCTTTAATGAAATGTCTTCTTCAGACAATCTTTGGTGAGGAGGACCACCATAAAAGTTCCTCTTCTCTGATCATTTACGAGCAATTTTCGAGTACCTACAAATTATACACAACTATAGGTCAAATTCAAGCCTAAACAAAGATGGATTGTTTAGATAATGAAAACAAAGGTACCTCTAATTGACCGGGTCAATTATGGCTCTTCTATCCGATCATTAAATGGACATCAATTTTATTTTTGTGAAATAACTGTTTTTGTTGTAGGAAATTCCACTTCACACAAAAACACGAAAAGGTGGGGCCATTTAGGAGGTAGACTATACTTAAAAGCCGGTATTTACGAATTCTTGGCGTGACCCAATTCTGCGGCAGAGACGAGCCGAAAGTGGAAACTGTTCAGGTAAGCCTTGACCTAGATCTTCTGCCGCCAACCCACCCAGTGTTACGAATTCCATTAAAGAAATTCTCGTGAAAACCATTTAAAAGTAAAATTCTGGGTAACTGAAAATGCGTCTTATTATAAGAAAGACGTGTAATGTGCTCGGTAGTAATTTGACTAGAAGTTACATAAGCCGTGGTTCTTCACTTTCTCCATGAAATTTCTTCTTTCAGTACTGACGAAGACGGCGACGACAATGACCATTATTTTACTTGTTACGTGTGGTGCCATTCGCTTTTCCTGATATACTATATGCCCAAAGTCACTCAATCACAGAGAGTCTAGCCAGAATAGCCTGCCTTTCCCTAAGCAGTCAACCACTTAATCGACAATGAAATTAATCGGCTTGAGTGATGTCGAAGGTGAACTGTTGATCATGATCGTGAAATTGAAGCTCATTATATAATACATTTGGTCATGCTGAAACGAAAAGTAGCTCCATTCAACGGTAATACGAATAGCTTAAAACGAATAATAATAAAATCGATATCAGTGACTCTAATTACACACAAGTGTTATAAATAGTTGGGCGTACTATAATAGAGAAAAAATAAACTAAATTCAGAGTTGGAGAAAGGCCGGTGAATTTTATTGCTCTTCTTGCTATTTCGTTGCATGCTTGTTTCGCATTGTACCGACATCTCTAGTTTCTAGCTTTTTTTCGTCTTAAATCTCGTTTCCAGCAGCATGAAAGTGATCCTTCTCGGTGATAACATAGTTTAGACAAAATAACTTCAAAAAAATTATCTGACTGTGGAAACAAAAGCTCTGTGAATTTCGCCTTTCGACAGATAAACGTCTTTCGCAGAGTGATTAGTAGTTGTCCACAATGAATGTGCTAAGGCGAATTTCAGCACCCAAAATCCGGATATAGAAGAGTCCAAAAATGAAACCGGGTCTTCGCCATCATTATTCTACTTCACTTTTGATCATGATGATTTGACTTGGTAATTCGCACGCCTCCATGACTCCCCATTTCTCTCTCACCAAGCAAGTCCCCACACCACCCACAAAGAAAGTTCAACTTAACTCAATAAATAAATACGAAAAAAGGCAGAAAAAAGTTCGTCCGGCATCACTTCTTATTCTGGTTTGCTACTCTTTCGCTTTAATTCATATAAAATGCGTACAAAACAGTTTGATTTCACAATGAAATTAATAAAAGTATGTGTTGTGTTTTTGCCAGATAACTGCTTTACTGGTTTTGTGTTTTTATCGTCAAGAATCGGTGTTGAATTATTTTGCTTGCTTGCATAAAAAAGAACACCTCTCCGCTGGAGAAATCGATTCATTTTCTAAACACTTCCACGAATCGGAGACAAATCGAACAATTTTCCACAAATTAACTGGAATCCGATGCCATTTGAAACCAGTTTTCCCGATTCTAACCCAGTTTTTTTTTTAAACAACGTAATACCACAGTTTATAACGACAAGAGATATAGCTAAAGAATTCAAAGCATTTCTTGGAACAGATGTCGTGCCATCAAAAACTAACACTGTCTTTGAACCCAATGTGGTAACATCTTAAATTGTACTCATTGTCAATGGCAATGACTATGAATTGAACGACTTTACATAAATTATGCAATAAATAATTCCTTTCATGCCGCTGCTTAAGAGAATCATTGGCAAAAGTAAACCAACTTGACTATACCGTTGTATTTCCCTATAAAAATGAATCATTCACTTGGTGTATTCAAGTATTATTCATCCATCAATAGCAATGTGCCAATTATTTTGCACTTTCTCTTATTGATTGATTAATTTGGTTTTCGGATTAGTGAATTTGTTTCTATTGTCTTAATCCAAAGTGTATTCAGAGATCCGTTATTGGTTACTAAGTGTTTTGATGAAATTTGATCAGAGAATATCTAAATCTACTTTAGAAGTATCAATTTAAAACTGAAAAATACTTTCAATTAAGATTGAAATTACTGTCTTTGGTTATAGATCAAGTTCAACTACCTTTACCTGTTTGATTACGAGTACCATCATTTATTTATAATTTAGCTAAAAAAATTGAAATGATTATATTATTCTCTTTTAATTAATACTGCACTTAAAAATTAACACTGAATATGAGTTATTAACCTATAATTACGGTAATATATAATATATAGTAGAGATTATTTAGTAATTTTTAATCTCTATAAACAAACCATAAATAATTTGCATTGAACGGCTTCCGCTTTGTTTTGTTTCTTATATTTCTCTAATAGGTATTTTGTATTAAGCTAGCTCATTTATCAAATTATGAATTAGATAAGTAATAAAAATATTGCTAACATGTAAAAGGTTGTAGCCCAGAACTAGACATATTTAAAGAGATCCCTATATACCATTCAATATGTTATGAGATAATGTCAAAAGTTTTTGGTGAAATTAATCTTCATAAAAATTAGATCATTAAAGTTTTAAAAACTACTCATACTCGGTTGACAGTACTCTTAAAATCAAAATAATGATCGGGTGTGGCAGTTGGTTACAGCACTGTCACAGAATCCAACTCGATGGGTCCAGGTTCGAGCCCTGATCAGACCTTAACTTTTTTCTTTCCAAATTCACTACTCGCTTATATTTAACTACATTATGTGATTAATGTTTGTGTAAAAATGTTACATTTACAACAAAAATACAATCCGCCATTCAATAAACGGATACAGAGGAAAGTTATGAAAGGGATGGTCTTCTTCATAGTATGTGTGCTCTGTATCGGTAGCAAAAGCCTCTCAATATATAGGCTCTGTTTAGAATCATTTGTTTGTGATGCTAATCATATCACAACAAACAATGATTCATAGACATGCTATTCAATTGTCAGCTGTGAAAGATTGGAAAATAAATAGACAAGGTATTTGAAAACTTTGATTGGCAAAAACGAATTGGTTAGACCCAGACCAATCACGGTTGCTGTGTCGTCGTCGAAGAGCAGAATGTTGGAAAGTAAGTACTCTTAAAATCAAAATGAAGTGTTCCTCATTTTTTATATTAAATTCAATGACCGAATTTATTTTTTTATTTGAGAAATTAAAATCTTTAAGTGATGAATCATACACATGATCTAGTTTTTATATAATTACCAGATAAATAATTAAAAACCTGATGAATAATCGTGTTAGGTCTACTTATGCCTTCAAATAAAGTACTATACATATAGTAAACATTTGGGTCTTTACTTTCCATTATTAATTATTACTAGATTCATGAACATTTTGGTGTAATAACCCACAACTATTGTACTAGTTCCTACAATTTCTAATAATTTCAAATAAAAATATACAAATAAACTAATAATATAAAAATTTATTAATACAACCATGCCTTGGACACCTTTTAATAATGTGTTTTTCTATAAATTAATTTTAACTTTCTAAAATATACATCATAATAATATTTTTCAATAATTTAGTTAACAAAGTTGCAGCATAGTACCGTTACGATGTCTATTTGAAAAGTGTAAAGATTTGAGTTTATACAAGAGTTTTCTAAATTTGTTAATCAGGTTAATTTTCACCGGATTATCAAATTCAACAAATTAAAACATAATAAATTTATACATCTAATATAGCCAATTATCGAATTAGAAATTTTTGAATTCATTTCTCATTACATAATCATTTATTAATTTTATGTAAAATATTTGTCTGCCTTATATTTAATTTCTAATATACTCTGATGAACTATATGATAACCTAAAAAAAATAGTGGAGTAAGTAAAAGTGAATTTTTCCACCAATTAAAATTAATTAGATGAAAATAGAAATTCTGAGCTTTGAAGCTAAACTTTTTAGTTTATTTGACATTATCAGAGATTAATTTAGACACGTTTTCTTAGTAATCTGACCATTGTCTTGTGTACCCGCATTGAATAAGATAATTTTATCCCAATTTCGGGTGAGAAATTGGTAGATCATTTTTTATCCAGAATAGAAAGTGCGATGACAAGTATGCACGTAGCCAAAGAAAAGATAATCATCGGGTGGTTGTCTTGTTTCGTTGTGGTGACAAAAAAAAAAACAAATTATATACGAACTGGACAAATCAAATTTGTGATTCTTTTTGTCACCGTCCTATCAATCATCTTCATCGTGATCACAAAAAAATTGCACGGTATACAGGTCGAAATATTATTGTCTGCGGCGGAGGTCACTTCCTGTCGCACCTGAGATCAAGGTGTGGCCAAATGGAAGAGTCTCACGTTTTATAAATGTTTGGAGTCTGGTCAAATTGCTGCCTTTAAGCAGTATTTACTTGCGGCGAAATTATTATTAAAATTTTAAGACCAATACACATTTAAGATCCACCAAGTGGTCAGTGACCCACTGATCCACTTTAATTGCCGATGACGGTGATGTAAAATGAAAAGGTGTTTACGTCTTGTTTACACACTGACCAACTATCTGTTGTAAAGAGGGAAATAATAATGATTTTCAAGTACTTTTATTGCTTTTTTTCTGAAATTTTTTCTTCAATTTTTGGATAAATAAGTGGTTCTAGAGATTTCATTCAACTGTTAGTGACAGTCAGTCATCATTGATTGGTCTTTCCATTTTTGGGATCAGATCAATCCGATTAATTTTTGGGCGCTTCACATTTAAAAGAAACTGTTCTTCTGACTACTTTCTTCTTTTCTCTCGATTATTCTCTTTCTTCAATGGCTGTCATATTTTATTCTTAATTTTTATAACTATACAACATCTCACATTGGTGCTTTGTAGTATTTGTGGGCCCCCCTAAAATTCGGGTCAGTGGTACACCACACCAAAGGCCCATAAATTGTCCAAGATGTTGACGATCATCTTTATTGATTATCCAATTCCATGGATGATTTACATTATTCATACAGCTTAAAATATTTGTTTGGGAATTTGCTAAATTCTTCAACTAGAAACTCGTTTTGGTTTTGGCGTAAGAGAGTTTATTAGGAATAAATATTGCGAGAACCATTTTGGCTCTCTACCAGTCATACATTAAATGTAATAAATAAATAAATAACAATCACATCATTTAGTTCTTGAAGATGAAGAATCGGAGTATAAATTGTGTAATTTAGTAGTCTAAATCAGATCGAAATTACTTTACTCCTCTTTTGTCCATCCGAAATACGGAAGAATGTCGTCAGCGAGATCTCGTCGCTTTCGGTGGTGGTCTCCGTGGCCATCTCCATGTCCACCCTCCGATAGTTTCTTCAGTCCCACGATTGCGGACAACAACAGAGCCATCATTGAGACACCCAGAGCCTTAGCCGCTAAAGCACCAACTCCTGCCACTCCCAAAGCTCCCAGCATCTTCGCCATCATCATTCCCATCATGAGGGCTGCTCCCAAGCCTCCCTTGTCTTTCTTTCGACCCTCTGAAAAATGAAACGTTAATAAAAACTCTCTTCAAAAGAAAAAATTTTATTTAAAAAAACAAGATAAACTGATGGACTATCAAAGACATCCGGGTCTTCACCATCACGGAGATCCGTTTCTGCTAACTTTTCCCACCAAAAACACACATCAGAAATACTGATTTATCAATAGAGGAGAAATTACCGATCTCATTATTCATTTACTTTCGCTTACAAAGCATAATACATAAAAATGTACATAAATGTATATCGAAATAAACACCACACCGGATCTGATTTTTATTGAAAATTACCGTTGCTGGAAATGCGTTTTCGGGTCAGTTTTGCTTTTCAATCAGCCAGCCAGCCAGCAGTAGCGCGGCAAAACACCTTTAGATCCGAGTGTGTAATAATTGCAAAGACGTTATTATTTATTTCTTCGTGGACTGTCTCTTTGATTACTTTTTACCGTGTTTATTTACATTCAACAATGTAAATAAACGAACAAGAGACAAAAACCAATTTCACTATATAAAAAGTTCTTTTTTTCATTTTGCGTAAGACATCGCGAATAAGAAATGGCCAATTTGAAGGCAAGAAGAAAATGCACATTTCTGCATCCGTTTACAGCTGGACAATAAAAAATTTCACTTTATACTCGTAATGGTGGTAATGAAAAGAAAAACTGAAACAGTAAAGCAGTGTTTAGCGCGAGTGTAATAAAGAAACCGAGGAATTGGTCAGATCTCTTCTGATTGACACCTGACCACCGCGCACGTAACGGATGTTAGACTTGAGCCTCATAAAACCCATGTCTCGCCATATTCCATCTTTTCCGCTTTAGTTTTTTCATTCATTTTTCTGTTTTTATATGTCTTTAAAAAGAAAGCGATAGTTTCACCAAGCCCATTGCAATTTTTTTTTTCATTATGGTCAACAATCAGAACTACAGTCCGTCTGACCAACGACTGATGAGGATGGATTAGAGAGTGAAAGACGAAACGAGATCAAAGTCGAGCAAAGGTGCGCCGCGCGAAAATGAATCTGAATTGGCACGTTATCGCGAAAATGCACACACTTGATAGGTTTCTATTTCAAGATCAACTCACCGAAAATACTTTCCACGTCTTTCATTAGAGTTTCGCCTTCTTTGCTGGCCATCTCGGTTTCACTTTTCCGCAAAAACTTGGCAATTCGCTTCGGGATGCCCGTTTCATAGAATAAATCCACCAAGTTGGAGGTCTTCTTGATTAAGTACTCCTTATCCGAGGACGTTTGTACAGAGTGGGAATCGTCGGAAGAGGCCAAAGTTGGAATTTGTTCGTAATTATCCGATGTACTTATATCGTTATCGTAACATCTCACAGGTGATAAGGGATGCGAACAGTCCAACTTTGAGTTGTCATATCCAATACTTGATCCCACACTTTGCACCACGAACAATCCAGCCACAACAAACAAAACCAGATTCACTTGTCTTGCATTCATTTTATCACTGAATATTTTTCTTCTTGGGAATTCCACGCTAACGCTAGATCCTCGACTTGGTGAAGACTTGTTCTAAGTAGCAACTGAGGTAGCTCTAACCAGCAATTGCAATTTATATACGGGAAAGGTTGGCTGGCCAAATCGGCCAGAAAAAGTTCTATTCACAATTGGAAATTGTAACGAAAATAATTACCCCAAAAAAGATAGATTTAATTCGAAAGGAAGGAGGCACAAATCGATTCACTTCTTCATCTGTGACTCCTCTACAGCTCTCTTCTTGCGGCCAGAGCAAAGCGTCTCATCAGCCGCTAACCATCAGAAGCAACAAAAAAAGTTTATAGTACCAAATAAAGAACCTTCTTACAATTGAATTGTATTGAATTTACACTCTGGGGCGAATTAATGGAGCATTGAAAATTCACAAAGCAGAACGCGCCGTTTAATTCTAAAGCCGACGACTGTTTCCACTTTTTACTTTTGAATTTTATCTAAATCAAATTTCTCTCCACCAGCTTTATTGGGCCAATTTCGGATTAGCCAATCAATGGTAAATTAAAAGTAAAGAAGCGAGCAAACTAGAATTAACAACACTCTCTGTCCGAATCCAATTCTGTCTACAGATGGTCAAATTATGGTGTTAATTGAGTGTAATTACTAGAATGTTACCAGAATTCGACCAAATATCTGTAAATTCCAGAAAATACCAGACTAACTGCCAAACATCAGGAATTCCCAAAAGAATTCTAATTAAATAGAATGACGAAAACAACAATTCTATAAATAGATCAAATTATTATAAAATTACATGTATGACATGTATGAAGTAACATATTTTTTTTATTTTTGATGGAGTAATAAATATGTATGTACAAAGGTATTTCGAAAAATCAGTTCGTTTTTATTTTACAAGAAGGCGTCAGTGGATCTATGTTGCATAGTGGTATAGTGGTTTTTACCAAGTAAAACACAGTTCCCGCGTGCATGGGAACATAAGCGGAACCACCGAGAGTGGGGTATTTCTACAACTATGCGCCCTTATAACAGTCATGTTAATCGATTTTCTATTTAAAAAAACTCATTAAAGCTTTGAATATTCATACGAGTACATATATTATTACTCTGATACTAACCACCACCACATCACTGGTCCTTTTGTAACATATAGGGCAGAAAAATCGATAGTATTGAAATCAATTTTTATCGTTCTTTATCTTAAATCAAAATGGTCACTATGGAAAGATCTTAGTTTCCATTTAAAATTCACTATAAAATAGACCGATCTAATAACATGCTTAGAGTGACGAACTTTACCGAAACTAATCCATAAAGGGTTAAGGTCAAGTATTTTTGTTGGTGATTTCTGAAAATTATAAAAAATATACATTTATTATGGATGAACTTATTAAGTACAAATATTTTGATTATTTTGTTTATACATTCTCTATATAATATTTCCTTATACATATTATATATAAATAATATGTATAAAATAATAAATTTACCTTTCAATTCATGTAAGAAACACGAGGAGTATTAACCTCAACCAACGTGATTTTACTTTTCATTGACTATTTATTGTATTATTAGAAACCATCCACTTGCAAAAAATTTTCTTGTATTAATATTTAAGTATACAAAAATAGTTTAGTTTATTTTCCACAATATACATCGTAAGACGTCACACAAAGCGTGTTTGGCATATCCCTTCGGATTCTACAATATTCAAATTTAATGACTAAAATGGTTGCCATCTCGGACTTCTGTCCTTTATATAGAATAGAGAAGCGCTGACGTTGTCCATTGAGCTTCTATATTTGTTTAGACTGATACATCAGGCGAGAGTTCATAACACGCGCTACAACAGATTTTTTTTGGGATGGATTTATCTACAAATTTGATGCCTTCAACGATCTACCAAGTGTGTAACTACAAAGGTGCTGATACACTAGAGCAGGGGCTCCCAAACTATACGCAGCGGCGTCATGGGAGCCGTGGAAAGTATCAAGGGCGCCGTGAGTAGTGATTTGACTCAGTTGCTATCATGTACGAATATTATAGTTTGTTTCTAGCTACGAGTATTTGTGGTAGTTCTATTATAGTTTGTCCAATGCAACTAAGTACATGGAATTGATCATGTCCTTCACACATGAGAACGAAGACGTATCCGTAGCTTCACTTAGCACCGCCACAGGGGTAGTTTCCTCAAGTTCAATATATCAGTTTCGAGAGCCGACCGATTATTTTCTAGCCTCCATGCCCGATGATGTCAATATCAGAAGAGGACCCATTTATCATTTAGAACAGTCTCGCAAAAAGTCTCTGCCTAAATTTTAACAAAATCAAACTTGTACTTTTGTTTTTATTGAGTAGGAAAGCGGGCGTTTCGTTATAGTTTTGAACAGAGTAAAATCGCACTAAAGAGATCATTGCAGAGCAGATTTTGATGTTGTGTAATTGATATCAAAATTGAGCAGTGGCTGTCGTTTGTTTGTAAAAGTAACTTCTTTTCGCTTAAAGGCCGCAAACTTATCAGACCATTTTTCGTATTCTATACTACTGTTATTCTTGTTCTCCTATGAAATTGTCATATTTGTGTTCTTGTTCATCCAGACCGTTTATATAGGGACGTCGTGGCAAAATTTTACCTTTTCAAAGGCGTCGCGAACTGAAAAAGTTTAAGAACCCCTGCAGTAGAGCATATTATAGTGGAATGTAAAGTTCAACAGGATTTTCGTCTGAAGTTTAACGTTCACTGTATTCTGGTGTCTCCCTGAAGCGCGTCCGACCTACAACTATTTCTGAAGTTCTTAAGAGCTATACTTGATGCTCGGATTTGTAGATCAAGAAGGTACTGTTTCTGATAAACCAGGGAGCTCCCGCGAAGCTCCTTATGTTTTTAGAGTAGAGAGGCTC
>JXOV01000369.1:3058-18853 GCA_001014945.1 Clogmia albipunctata | reverse complement strand
ACATTCCAAATTTTGCCGCCCCTGAAAATTTGCCGCTCTTGGCACTAGCCCCGACTGCCCCTAGTCTAAATCCAGGGCTGGAAACGAGACATTAAATGATTGAAATTACCTGTTTGTTTTTTCTATTTTATTAAATTTTCTCTCCAAACTAATATTTTGAGAAGAAAATGCTATCATTTAGAAAGAATTTATTTTGTTTCCAGATAGCAGGGCGTATAAATAGATAATATTGCATAATAAATTCAAAAATTTACATCCCTATAAATTTAAAATTAAGATGAAAATAAAAATTGTACCATTATATCTCTCGCAGCTGTATATTTTTAGATTAGCAGTCATATCTTACACATGGTATTCATATAATAATTTTAGTGCTGCTGCGCCAACTTGAAACACAACATGGTAATTTCATACAAAAGCTGACTGTGTTTACCATCTCTGACTGTGTCTCTGACCTTCTTTTCGTTTTAAATGTATTGTGACTGGAAATTTCCAAATCGACACGTTCGCCAACTAGTGACAAATTTTAAAACTAGAATATGTCAAGTGAATTAAATTTCAAATGGAAATTTTTTCTTTAAAATACTGTGCACATAGAATCCAGACGATGTGTCATTAATAAAATAATGACAGTTATAAAATTTTATAGTGAACCTTCTTAAAATTTTAGTTTCACCAAAATTATAATTTAAATCCCTTTATTTGCATTAGTATTGGTATTGGCAATGGATTTAAATTCTTACTACATACTCGTATATCATTTACCCAATTACGAATAAGAGTGCCTTCATTTATATCACTTATAAAAACAACTTTCCGTCTTCGTATAAAAATTTGCCAACAATTCTTAGTAGTCCGCATTATTTCGGAATAAGCATCAAATACTCTAATTTGTATTGAGAGGTTATTCAATCTGCTATGGCTCTTTGAAATTTTATACAATTTCATTTTTATTGCTCGCAAATGTTATGGTTACAGTTAAAAATGAAATCGAACAAAATTTCAATTTATTAAAATTGCAATCGCTTGCATATAAAATACAAATTCCACAAAACGTGCAACTTGCTTATCTAATTAAATCAATTATTTAGAAAATTCGGTTTTAAATGGAATAAATTTCTTCGCTTAACACTACTCATTTCTTTATTTTTATTATGGCGTCATTTCATTCTCAAAACTATTTTTTAGAATTCGCTGGACATTTTGAAAAATTAATATAAACAAATAAAACTCTTGTGCGCAATACGGAGAAGAGGATAAGAATTGAAAAAATTGCCATCTTTACGACATTGAGATAGAAGGACGACTAATAATTATTAACATACCAAGTTGTAAATGAATGAAGAAAGAGGAAGAACATGTTATTTGGAAAGCTAAAGGACAATTTCTAAATGGAATTTGAGCACAAGTACCCTCGGAAATGGTGAATTTTTAATATAAAATGTTAAATGTTTGGCATAAAACATGGTTGATACTATCAATCTTTAAAAAAGGGCCATATCAATTTGGGAAGCATTAATAAATTTTTTTTTTAAACCACTACCATTTTGTTTTTATTTGTTCTAAATTGGCAAAACAAAAGGGATATCATGAATGAATTTTAAAATTTTAGACACTATTTCCTTTGTAGTTTACAAATACCTCTCCTCACATTAGATGTTGATGGCGGTCGCTGACTTGTTGAGGCTTGTTGAGATTGACTTGTTGAGGGTTGTTGAGACTGACTTGTCGAGACTTGTTGGGACGTTCCCGGTGGTCTATTATATTGGGTAGGAGGTCGCAATGCCCCAAATCGTCTGCCTGCGGGTGGCTGTTGGGGTGGTGGAGAAGATACTGCTGCTTGTCTAGAAATGGATCCAAGCGCGGGCAATCGACTTGATCCTCCCGCACCTGAAGGACCTGGAGCTTGCATCTGGCTTGGACCAGCTGCCATGCTTATTTGTGGTGCCCTTATTTGTGGAGCTCTCATTTGTCTTTGTTGAGGTCTAGCCTGTACCTGTGATTGATTGGCTGATGGCGACCTCCTTTGAGGTGAAGCATCATATCTAAGCTGAGTCCGTATTAAGGGTTCCGTTTGATCTACTGTTCTTTGTGGTGTTATCTTTCGGTGTAGATGAGGTGGTTGAATACCCGAAGTATTTTGTCGGGTTAGACCGAATGCTGATGGTGGAGGAACTGGACACACACCTGAGGGCCCGGCCGGTGGTGTCATAATTCGAGATACGCCTGATGGTCCAGCTGGTGGCGTGGCAATCCTTGGAGAAGGAGACCGCCTGAATGCCATTGGTGGACTTATAAATGCCGGTACCTCAAATTGTTGAGTTGGTGTTGTTGGACTAGCTGGTGGAGTGGGCAATCTCATAGCAGGCCCCGGTGAAGTTGATCTTATTGTGTGCGACTGTACACTGGATCGTGGTGATCCTGCGTGTGGAGACGCAATTCTTGACCTTGCGGATCCTGCTGGAGGTGTAACTATCCTCGACACTTGAGCGGCTTGAGCTGGTGGGGTAGCAATTCTTGCGACTTGAGGTTGAGCAACTTGTGAAGGTGCAGCTGAAGATGCTCTTACGACATTCGACTGAGTTCGGGATTGCGACATAGAACTTTGTGCTCTGAGGGGCTGTTGTTGCTGTGACACTGGTTGTGACCCAGCAGAAGGAGCCCTTATAGAACGAGCTCTTTGCATTTGCGGAAGTCCACTCCTTCGCATTGCCCTTGCTTCATTTTGTCTATCAATTCTTGCTTGGACTTCATGATGTTTTTCCAACATTTCGGCATAAATTTCCGTAATAGCATTGTCGTATTGTGGATGGAAAACATTGTATCCTCGGTCTACCAGCCGTTTGTTTAAGTTTAATATCATTGTCTTTTCCTGCATTGTTCTGGGATTTATTATACCTATAGTATTTCCAATTATACGGAAAATATCTTTCTGCTCAGGTACTCTATGATGATAGCTTAGCCTTTGATAAAGAGACCTAGATGGTTCATTCGGCTGAGCAAGTCTTTGTGATATTTGTCGTTGCTGTTGTTCTATGATATTTCTTTGAATCATTGCGGCCTGTTCAGCTGTATGGGACGGACGAAAACCTGACTGTCCTCCACCAGTCGTAGAGGTTCGAGGTTGTGACGGTGTTCTTAAACCGGTATCAATTCGTGATCTTGTACTTCGGTTAACACTTCTATTGGCTCCTTCTGTCGAATGACGTCTGGCTGAGCTCTGGGACCCTATTCCTGATTGATCGTGACCTGCTGCGGCATGGAAGGATACATGTCTTCTGACTGAAGCCCCTCCTGCTCTTGGCCCTGAGGCACTGACAGACGGTCTCATCGACGTACTTGCTGCTCCTGTTGGTCCGGCTCCTGCTACTCCTGATCGATTTAGTCTAGCACCTGCGGCTCCTGTTGGTCTGGCTCCTGCTACTCCTGATCGATTTAGTCTAGCACTTGCGGCTCCCGTTGCTCCTGCTGTTGCTGATCGAGCTCTGGTTGCCGAAGTGTTCATTGCTGCTCCTGCTGCTGATTGATTTTGCCTGGCTCTTGATGTAGAAGTGCTCCTTGCAGCTCCTGTTGCTCCAATTGCTCCGGCTCCAGCTGCAGCTGACCGATTTAGTCTAGCTCGGGTCGCAGAACTGATCATTGGTGATCCTGCTGCTGATTGATTTTGTCTGGCTCTTGATGCCGAAGTGCTCCTTGTTAGCCCTCCTTCTCTTTCAGTTCTTCTGCTTTGTCTGCTTGCTGAAGTGTTCATTGTTGCTCCTGCGGCTGCTGCTGTTGCTTGTCGTTGTAGTCTAGCTCTGGTTGCTGAACTCATCATTGGTGCTCCTCCTGCTGATTGATTTTGTCTAGCTCTTGATGCCGAAGTGCTCCTTGTAAATCCTCCTTCCCTTTCAGTTCTTCTGCTTTGTCTGCTTGCTGAAGTGTTCATTGCTGCTCCTGCGGCTCCTGCTGCTGCTGCTGATCGATTTAGTCTAGCTCTGGTTGCTGAACTCATCATAGCTGCTCCTCCTGCTGACTGATTTTGTCTGGCTCTTGATGCCGAGGTGCTCCTTGTTAGCCCTCCCGCTCTTGCTGCTGTTCCGCTTTGATTGGCTCCGGATTGAGAGAAACTTCTGGCTGATCCGCTGGTTTGAGCAGCACCGGATGCTGCCGCGGATTGACTTCTCACTGCACTTGATGTAGAGGCCGCACCTCCTGGTCCTGATGGTCGCCGTCGCCTTCTTCTAGACCTCACTGATGTATCCGGTCCACCTGGACTATCTGGTCCATCAGACCCATCAGGTCCATCAGGTCTACTTGGCCCATCTCCACCTCTTCCTTGGAAGGGACGACCCCATCGCTGGAAAATGCTTCGGCGACGTCGTCTACGAGAGCCAGTTCCCTCATCAGCTTCTGTTTCTCTTAGAGGTTCGAGAGTAACTGGAGGACCGGTCGGGAAAGGTATATCAAATTTGATTAAACGTCGCCATGCATTTGCTCTCATTTTAGTCTCGTATTCAGCTTTCTTTGCAGCCTCTTCCTGGGAAAGTGTTCGAGCTTCTTGGGCTTCAATTCGAAGTTGTTCCAAGTTTTTAACCATAACTTTCATTTCTTTGTTGAGATATTCATCCAACTTTTGTGCAGCTTCATCATTCACATTTTCAATATGTTTATTGATCTCATTAATTTTATCTTCGAGTACTTTCAGGTATTCCGAGTCGGACTCTTGAGTTCGAACAACCATTTCATTAATGCTCCTTATCATTCTATAGATATCGGTCAATTCAAGGACCATTCCATCGACATCGTCGTTCTTCCTAATCATAATAGACGATAAATTGTTTATTGCATTGGACAGCGTGGTAATGTTGTCTTCTATGACCCTTCTATGAGCCCATAGATTTAGTTTCAGATCAAGTTCAGCTGGATCTATACCAGCCATTAAAACTGGGGAGTCTTCTAAAATTCGAATAGCCTTGAATATATAGTCCGTGATAGCGACCATATATTTATCATATTCGTAAGCATAATTTTTCTCTATTCTGAGAACGACGTCAGCTTTAGAAGCTAGTCGGTCTCCATGCTCTTGGGTTAATATGAACTGGACAAACATGTCAGCATAATCTTTTTCTATATTTTCATCCACACGTAACTGTTGATCTACAGCTAATATAATTTTGTCCATGACATCAAACTTTTCTCGAACTTTCTTTAAAACATCCAGAGATTGCAGTTTAATGCGCTTGTAATGTTCGGTTAGATCTCCTTTGATATTGGTCAGTGCTCTCATGATATCTGGATCGTATTTTGTTCTTGGTTGATCCTCGAATTGGGGAAGAATTGCTTGGTGTCTTGTGCCAAAAACTCGAGCATGTTCTTCCAATTCATAATCTTTGAAGCCTTGGCGTTCAACGCAAGCTTTACCATAATCTTCGGCTTCTTGTAATTGTCGTAATACTTCATTTTCCACACGTTCCCTTTCAGTAAGTGCCTTATTGCGTGCTTCTAGAGCAGGTTTCATAATCGCTTCTAGCAGAGCAGCCGGACTTGGTTCCTCAGGTTCACAAGGTTGCTCAGGCTCCTCAGGCACAACAGGTGGAGAAGGTAGACAGGGGACAGGCCTCTCAGGAACCCTTATATCAATTTCAGCCATTTCCACTGCTTTCTTTTGTGCTCTAGCTTGTTTACGTAGTTCACTTAATGCACTTGAAGGACCACCTGGCCTTTTAGCCGCCGGTTTCTTTTTAATTTTTTCTTTTGGTTTCTCTGGAGTCTGCGGTTTTTCTGGTTCCACTGCTTGCACTGGTGGTCCAAAATCCGAGAATTTAAGTCCTTTCAAATTGTAGCCGGCCAGCATTTCTTCAAATATACTCTCCGCTGAAACTTTCTCCCTAACTGCAGGAGTAGCACAAACTGGAACTGCTTCACAGACTGGAGCAGCTTGCTCGACACATGATGCAGCCATGGTGGCTTTTGCAGGTGATGCTACTCGTTCGGCTTGTGGTTTTGGTGGAGGTTCTGGCAGAAATTCCGGAATATCGAAAGTCTTCTTTGAAATTGGGGGAGATCGCGGACCTCCTTGCACTGGAACATCACAAACTTCTCCACCTGTTGCACCTATTGCACCAGGAATATTTATCTTGAGCGCACCTTGCTTTTCTTCTTTGTATATTCCACATTGTCGTGCTTGAGTAAGTTCTTCATTAAGACCGGAAAAAATCGCATCTAAATTTTCACTATAGAATATTTCTATAACTCCTCTGTGAATCATGTCTTTAGCTTTTTGATAGATTGCGGCAAGTTTTGGTCGGTGGTTCAGAAATTGCAGTGCTGACTGAAGATCTTCCGGCAAATTTGGAACCGGCAATAAATATTCGACAGCATCCTTCAAAGCGGTATGGGTAACATTGTCAATGACCGACTGATTATTATGATTGGTACGCCTTTGTGTTGATATGTTCTCGGGAACACCTTTTAAAATTGCCAGAGTTACTTCAATTGCAATTGCCTTCAAGGCGTTCTGATGAGCCTGCTCATAACGAGCTGCCAATTCAAATATTTGATCGGCGATTGCCTTGGGGGGCTCGGGTTCAGCAGGTGCTTCGGGAGCGTCGAATTCAAGGGGTTCTAAGAGTACTTCGGGAACCTCACATTCAACGGGTGGAGGTTCATTGCATGCTGCATAGAGATCAAATTCTTCAAAATCTATTAATGTTGGCGTAACTTGTCGTGGAGATCCACTTAACCTTTGCCTTGGTGGTGAAGCAAAAGGATCAACAACGAATTCTTCAACATCTACCAAATTATCTGCACGACTTTGTGGTTGGTAGGGTCGTAATGGTGATAGTAGACGATCGATTGCTTGTGGCATAGCAGGTCTGGCTGGACTTCCAAAATTAATTCTTCTTCTTGCATCTGATGGCGTCCGTGACACGGGTGTAGTGGGAATTTGTTCACCTCCAGTTAGCCACATGTCCATTATATTTGCACCTACTTCTACTTCATTATCAATTAATTTAGGCGACAGGGCCGGTGCGGGTCGCTCTCTTGGACAATACATATTAGCATTTGGCATCATACCAACAACAGGAGGCATCATTGCCATGTGAGGCATATACGGGTTCATTGCATACGGATTCATCATTGGATTCATCATTGGGTTCATCATTGGGTTCATCATTGGGTTCATCATTGGATTCATCATTACATTAGAAGCCATACCCGCGTAAGGATTTTGTACTGGAGGTACTGTTTGTGGTTCTGTTACTGGTTCGTCTAGAATATTGCCTTCACCATCAACAACACATACTGCAGCTTCAACATTTTCTTGTCCTTCAACATTTTCTTGTACTGCCTCTGTTACTGGAACCTGGAAAAATCAATAATAAGTTTAAATTTCTTTTAATTAATAATTTTTTAAAATGATTTATATATTTTTTGCAATTCCGTAGCTTTTCGACATCGATTTGAGTTTCGTAATACATTACTTTTTCAATAGTAAAAATTTTAATTTTTTTTTTCTAGTGATTTTTTTATTAGTGAAAAGTTATAATCTACGAACAAATTTGTTTTAATGTCAAAATTCAAGTGCCAGTTTTGTCCCATAAACTGTACATTTTTAATTTTAACATGAAATACAAATACATTTTTTATTTAAAGTTCGTGTTTTTAAGAGGTTCCCAAACAAAATTTATCTCCTATTCAGATTTAAACTAGGAAACGATGAAAAATTAGGGCTCGAATTTCTAACTCGTTTCCTGGCTAAAAACATTAGATTTTACAATCTTGTAACACAAATAAGTATTAATAAACATGTTGAATTTTGGCTTTGATGAATAAAGCAGGCCACTATCTTGTGGGTTTCAAACTTTTCCGTCAATAATACTTATTCAACAGAATAGGGTAATTTTAGATTGTCCGTTTTATTGGCATGAAATTAGACACGGTGTGATTAATTGGCGCAGGACTATTACTTATGGTTATTTGATATGAAACATTTTTGGGGTTAATCCAGTTGGCCTTGATTTTATAACGATAATTAAATAAATTTTTAACCTGTTCTTGAGACTCGGGAACAGCACATTCTGCGTCGGCTTTCAGTAGCACTTCCCCTTCGTCATAGATAAATCCGCTAATGACTAACTCCTCGCTTGCAATAAACGGTAGACTTTTGCTGCCAACTTCATCGTTGAACTCCGTACCCATAATTTTGATACCTGTAATTTGCACTTAGTTAACGAAGGACCTCATTATGCGGATAACAAGAGCGTACCTTTACAAAAATGAAATTGAAAGCCACGATGAAAAATATTAATTTAAAATGTGTATATAAAAATCACCAAATGAAAAAAACGAAAATTTTCAGTCAAAAATAAAAATGAAGACAAAGACCATCTGCGATTGCAGATAGATGGACTTCGATTGACATATGGGTTACTAATTATTTTAATAGTAGGCCTTTTTTTATGCATAGCCATACATACATACGTAGTAATATCCAATTAGCTGGATAATTGGTTCTATGTTGTTGTCATACTGTTCCTTATCCACTGCCGAAAGAAGTTTCCCTTCTGCAATTTCTTTTTTTTCGCTGGTCGATTAGAACAACTTGTTCTATTAATTTAATCTTCACTCATTGCCGTTGCTGGTCGTCGACCACCATGTTCCGGTTAAACGGATATTCTGCCGCTCCTGAATTCAAAAATCCACTAATAAATAGTCCTTTTTGCTGGTGAATAGTCCTTGTACAAGCTGTCTAATTTGGTTTTGATCTCCACTTCGGTGTGTCCCGTCAGTATCAGAAACGGACTGCTCAGTGCTTGATTTCCTACATATTGATATAATATAATACATAACAGCCCCCGTGAAGTTCTAAGAGAGTGTATCAATGAAGTCTATTGAGCAATCTCTAAAATTAAAAAAAATCCCGATTTTTTATGTTTAGTTAACTTACGTGCATTTTTTAACTATGGAAATTTTTCAGTAATATTTGGACAATAAAATTGATTCATGGTTATCGTAAATATTATTTACCATTTAAAAGTGTGACACCCAGGGCCGGATTTAGAAATATGGCGCCCTGAGGCAGTGAAATAATAATATTTTATTTTTTTAGAATTAAAATAAGTAATTAATTATAAAAAAATTATTACATATTATGCCATACAACAATATAAAAAACTAATTTGATAGTTTTTCCTATAAATGTATAGAATTTTTTTCTCACATTCCAAATTTTGCCGCCCTGGACACTAGCCCCAACTGCCCCTAGTCTAAATCCAGGTGAAACCGCAATTTTTTATAATAGCTTTATTTGAAAATGTAAGTAAGATTACTCAAAATAAAAAAATAAATTTCACTTTCAAATCATGTAATTAACATGGGGAGTCTCAATTTTAACCAACGGGCTTAGATTTTTCATGACCATTTGTTTTCATCGTATTATTAGTCAATTAATAACACCTAGACCAGTTGATAAAAGACACAGTCAATCGTACACGCTTAGGGATTGAATCCTATTATATAATATTTAAATTGACTATAATAATTCACTTATACTTTGTAATGTTCACTATCGTGATTCATTGAAGTGATGGGTGCCGTCTCTCGCCTAATCATCTCATAAGAGTTTTCTCTAACAATAAAAAAAACGGTTTTCACTAAATGTTGAAACGGCCCCATCGGTTGCATTCAGCACTGCACATGTATAGAAGTATAGAACTGATACACAAGACAAGGGTTAAATTGTAGATTAACAATTAGTATGTAAAAGTAACACTTTTTATTTATCTTATATTAAAATAAACAATATAACATCGCAGAGATCTCTTCAAAGCAGTGTTTTATCGATATCAACATAATTCATTACCATCGTTCCGTAATCTTTGATAAAACATATTAATCCATTGATACCCACCAGAGACCTGGATTAGTATAAAACAGACTGCACTCGACAAATGCGTTCATAGAAGGGAAAACGTCCGAAAAGAGAAATTTCTTCGATTTTCTTTAGAGTGGAGAGAATGATCGACGTTGATAACTTAGACCCTTAGAGAATAACAAAAGGATCAGCAGAGCTTTATTATGGGAAAATTTCTTTGATTTGATCTTTTGCCATGACTTACTCCTCTTCCTTTGTTATTTTCATGGTAATTAATTGGTCAAATTCGAATACAAACTGGTAATAAATACCCCTTATTGCTGAGATATGGGCTCTTAGATACGAAGAAAACATCGAAAAGAACCAAACCGATTTCTTAAAGCTATTATACTATTTGCCTAGGTCAAATCCGGGGTATGTTCTGCGAAAGAAATTTTGATTGAGTAAGCCGTCACCGTCAGAGTGGGGTACCCTGAGCTGTAATTGTTTTCTAGTTCAATTCATGCAACAAAATGTAAAATCCCCGCTGGATAATGTACATAATTTTGAATAATAAAAATAAATACCCCTTATCTTTAAGACGTGATATATAGTAGTACGACTATGTTCTGATACCGAACTTGATAAATTTACTTGCTGGATTGAAATACGAATTCTATAAGAAGGTTATACCCGCTAAAAATCCTATTTCGCAAGACGTTGTTTTCAAATGCAATAAAAGCATATTATTATACAAATTTAAATTACGTAGCTAAAATTTAAACAGCATCTACTAGGAGAAAATCGAAAAACAAGTCCTTTTGCGATATTATCGTCATCCGGCATGGATTCCAAAGATTCATTAGTCCACTCTCGTATTCTATACAATTGCTAATCGTTTTCTTGCTCTCCTGTATATTCAATCAATAAAATATATAAATAGAGAAGAAGATAGGAAAATAAATTGGAGTTTACCCGATTCCCGGAGCTAGTACACTGAGAAGAAGAGGTCAGTCGCTAAATGGCAAATGATGCACGTTATATTTTGCTAATTTATAGTCTGTTTTTCATATGCACACCCATAGTCTTCTTGCAATGAAAATAGATGCCATTGAAAATGGTCTTTCTTAACATTGCAGTGAAAAAAGGTGTAGTTGAGGAAATGACTACAACTCCTAAACTTATAATTCAAAGCCATTTTTTATTATAATATTATTTCTGTTTATTAAATTTTTATAAATACATTTCATTATATAGGTATATGTACATATATGCTTTTACCACATAACATGTTTAATGATTTTCAATAAAACTATTTAGGAATGAGTTCTTGTTTATAATTTTGGTAGTAGCGATCACAAATTCGACGTCATTGTGTTTTGCCAGAAATCTTAGTGCTGATATTTCGGCAAAGGTGCACCCTCCGAGGAAGAACACTAGAATGGTTTTCGGATTATTGTCAGAGTACGATATTTCGCTACTCAGAGAGTTTCGTCTTCCTTCTGTGCTCAGTTGGCCATCTTCAAAAGTCACGCCGGGGATTCGTGACATTACGTCGGTCAGTCCTTGCCAGCCGGTGGGTTTCAAAAAGTGTTCCACTAGGCGAATGGTCAGCGGGGCATAGAAACTGTGGACGTAGCTTATATCTTTTGGGGAAACTTCTGCAAAATCCTCTACAGTCAGATTGAGCGTTTTGCGAAGAACACAATAAGACCGGGTTCCAGTTTGCAGTTTAAGGAGGCCCGCCCTCTCCAAATTGGCAATCGTTAACAAAGTGTCAATTCCATACGTTTGAACCAATTCCCTTTTGTAGTAGTCCAGGACTTTCGGCTTTAATCCACTGCCAGCAATGTTTTGCATACAAATAAGCCGAAGCACAGTCCTCAAGTCTGCCTCTTTTGCAATGAGATCCTCTATAAATGAACAAGGTTTATCCACATCGGAGCACATAATAAAATTCTGCTCGCATGCTAATTCATCCTGGAAATCCGAAGAATCAGTCAGGTGTTTTATCAACTGGGCAATTGTAGTGTGATCCGCAACAGACTGCTTCTGTTCCAATATTATGGGCATTTTCTCTACAAACTTTCTTATTTCCGATACTTTTTCACTGTGTCTTTCTTCCATCTGTCTGGATATATCACTCACCCAACGACTCAAACTGTGTCCCACCGCATTAAAGTTTTTGTCTCTCAGGTCATCAAACACTTTGTTACCTAAAATGCAAAAGTATGACACAAATGAGTAACAAGTCCTTAATTTATAATGAAAAGTTATTTGTTTATACTGTTTTATCCTTAAGTCTTATCCTCAATCTAAGAATGACAATTATCATATTATTTTGCAGGACTTCCCTCAGATTGCATTTTTCAATACAATCGCCTCTCGATAATTGAAACCAGCGATAATTCGAACCTCTCAATAATACAAAGTTAACACGAGATCCCTACTAAATCTCTTGATATTTCAAACTAAATTAATACATTTTTATGCTATCGTTAGTTTGAACAAAAAAGTCATTGCTATTTAACAAAACCACGCTGTAATTCGAAATCATCGTTGTCCAACACATGATTGTTGGAAATTGCAGATATGTTGTTGCAGCATTTCAGGCGCTGTTTTGGTAAAAAATTATTGAGTAATCTCAGCAGCAGCAATTGAATCCTTTGAGAATTCGAACTCTCGATAATTCGAAATATTTTAAAAGTCCCTCGAGTTTCGAATTATCGGGAGGCGACTGCATCTCCAATTTGTATGGCGAAATTGGATTCAAGAACAAATAGAACTGGAATTTCTGCGTGTTTCTGGAGTTCTATTCCATAGCTCTATTGTTATTATTATAATTTAGATCAATTTTAATTGTTTTAAATCTACTGATAGAAATGAAATTCAGATGCTAGAAATCGGCAATCTTTGAATATTTGAGTTTGTTGAAGAATATTTTGAAACGTGTTATCTTTTAGTAATTTTATGGCAGGACCGAAGCGTAACTTTATAGAAGAGAAGAAAATCAGAAGAAAGCGATTTTTAAGAGTTAAAGAAGAGAGTCGGTCTCCAGGAGTCATAGTGAAGACATCGTGTTAAGGAGTCGATCTCCAGGCCCGGTCGAGTTTGGACTATAGTTTAGGAACAAGTTTTAAGACGTGCGTTCANTTATCTTTTAGTAATTTTATGGCAGGACCGAAGCGTAACTTTATAGAAGAGAAGAAAATCAGAAGAAAGCGATTTTTAAGAGTTAAAGAAGAGAGTCGGTCTCCAGGAGTCATAGTGAAGACATCGTGTTAAGGAGTCGATCTCCAGGCCCGGTCGAGTTTGGACTATAGTTTAGGAACAAGTTTTAAGACGTGCGTTCACGCGTTTATATTTAAGTCCGAGTGCCCAATTAAGTGATCTCATGTAAAATAACTTTGTAAATCCATATTTGTGTTAATAAACATTAAATATTTAAATAATACGAATTATTATTTAGTACTATAACTCCCGAGGGCGACATACTGATAGAATTATTTTAAACTAAGATAACAAATTATTTTAAGATTTGAATAAAGCTATGTTAACAAAAATTAAAAAATAGGTTATTGAAATAAGCTAAAATACAGACCTGAATTGAGATAAATCAGTTTTTGATCAGAACTGTTAACATCGTTGGACGTTTTTGAGAAATTCTCAGCTGGGAATTGGGCGGTGGCTTTATTTATGCCAAATACTTCGTCAATCAAACCCTCATAAGTGAGCTGGGTTGCTAAAACACTCATCAAATCGGTGGATCTTTCCAAAATGATAAGCTGATCAATGGTTCCTTTTTCAGAATTTATATCAACATCATCCAATCCCATAGTTTTCGTTAATTGCCACATTTTTTCAGCAAAGTCGCCTTTTCCGCAAATCTTTGGAATTCGGCCATACAATTTTTGTATCATAATTAAAGCCTCGGCTGATTGATAGAGGCAAGTGGGATCTCCTTCCGCATACAGTTCATTAAAGCAATCAGTCAGCTCCATTGACAACAAGTCTCTGTCCAAAGCAAATATATCACATTTCAACTCCCCAATGTTCGTCAAACTTCCATAAACTCCTTTCATTTTCAAGTGCTTTTCACAAAGTTGACTCTGCCTGGGCAGAAAGTATAGATGGAAGATCTTCTTTGAGCCCATTCGCTCCTCTGTCTGAATGTTTGCGGCAATGTAATCCATTGCCTTCAAATTGGGGCGTGTAATAAAAATGATATTCTTTACATTATCAATTTTCGGAATCGGGTAATTTCCAAGTTTAAACATCTTCACCACACAGTGGTCCTTCAGAGTCTGGAGCTGAGCTATCAGGTTTCCACTACCTAATAGATTCTCCTCCCATATTATGGCCTGAAAATGGAAAATTTTAAAAACAACACAAATAAGAGTATTTATTTAAAAACAACCTTTGTTCCCTGGCAATCGTCTAGAATTTTCAGCAAGTCCTTGCATTGGTTTTCCTGGATTCTTCCCACATTCACACGCCAGCTTGACAAATGCGGGAACATTTTATTGCACTTTTAATTTATCGAACTTGAAATTTCAAAAAACGTAAACAATGGATTACGAAGAACACCATTGGTTAATAAATCACACTGTTGTTGTTTCTGTTCGAAATATCAATCAAAGCCGTTCTACATTTATTTTTGTTATCAAAGAATTCAAAATCATTTGCTGTTTGCGTATAATCTGGCTTTTAAGCATGATGCTTGTGCGTTCTCGTTCAGCAAGTAATTTATTTAATTTTTCTTATTCAGATTTTAAGAATAAGTAAATTGATATCATGCGCCTACATTACCGAGGGTATGGTGAATAGTCAGCGCCCAGAGAAATTTATGTATTTAGGTAGAACAGAAGTGTAATTAGACAGCCTGTTCTGCATGGGCTTTGTAATAGAAATAAATTTCTATTAAGTTATTTTTATTTTATTTCCGAGTTCGTTTAGTTGCTTTAAAGAATGATAATTTGAAAGTGATTATATGCTTCTCGTTTTTACATGATTATGTTGAAAATCAAGGTATATTTAATAAAGGACACACACAACTCTTATTCAATTTGATTACATATCCAACTCATTGCTATAGACCGTAAACATGGATAAAACTTTGAATTATTTTTGGAATCCTATTTTTTATTTGCGATTATTTTTTACATACATCTCTCTAATTCATTCTTAAATAAATTCTAATTCGGTTAAAATTCCAATAAATTTTTATAATAATATCTAATAAGATCGATAACAAAATATTTCAAAAAAAGGTTCTTATATCTTATAAATACAATATTATAATAATTTAATTAAAATTAGAATAATGATCGCGTTAAAACAATAACTGTTGACTATTTAACCACATCCATTCATCTTGATTTAGGTGGTTTTGATGTAGTTATTTTCAAATATCTCCAGTTCATTTTTCACGTAATTCGATTTGTTTTTGAGTAACTTGATTTGCTTCTGGATCGACTCGAGCTGACCCAGATTCATTTCGTTTGTCTTCAGTTCAGATTGCATGTCAGTCGTGGCCTGGTCAACGACACGGCACAATCCCGCAAAAGTACAGGACAATTCCCTGGAAAGAGAAATCAATTAAAATTAATAAAAACAATTCAAATATAGAGAAAATTAACGAAAAAATGTAAATTTCACCATAAATCAATTAACTTACTGTTGGACTTGATGACTACAGTTGGCCGATGTCAGATCGACAATGAGCCTAAGTTTGGATGTGGCGTGCTTTACGTACTGCTTCTTGAACGTCTTCTCCTTGGCTGTGTTCGTCCACGAAAGTCGCTCGTATAAATAAACCGAAGCATAAATCGCTCCCACACCGACCAGGAATCGCCACCCCACAGTTTTCAACAGGACTCCAGACACGACCAACGTGCCAATTGTCCCCTGAGACGCGATCGATGTCATCGCCATCTTGGAGATGAAATTCAACTGTT
>JXOV01000368.1:2212-52881 GCA_001014945.1 Clogmia albipunctata | reverse complement strand
TAGTGTTAGTTTTTATAATTTTTATTTGAAAGATACTATAGGTGAATTAAATCCATTTTCAAATATCCTGGAAAAACCAATATTTAACCTATAATTCAAACTCCAAATACACTTTATGATATTTTTCGGCAATACACATTGATAAGCAAAAACTACATAACCCATCTGGCGACATTTGCCAAAGCATAATTACAAGTACTTAATTATGATAATAAATGATTAATTAATTATAAAAAAATATATATGTATTATATCAATCTCGAAGAAATCAATCATGCAAAATGATTTGTAATGCAATTGATACATTGAGATAATAATCAAATTATAAGTGGAAATACTGCCTTTACTCGTAAAGGTTGAATTAGAGTGTATAAATAATTTAATAACGTAATTTCTCTCGATATTTTGCGCAATATTTTATTGTGCGATTAATGAGTCACTTATCTAAGTTATCTTATTTGAAGTATCGTGTATAATTTTGTTAAAGTAATAATATTCTTTCGTTTAAAACGAGTTGGTTTTAAACCCTTGTAGCACAAATAACTATATTGCATTCCCATATAATTTTTCAAAATTTTTTTCATTGATTTAAGTTTTGCAATATCTGGGGGTGTATTGTGTAACTTTTGTTTCCTCTTCTCGTTTGGTTTTTTCGAACTAATATTGGGACAAAGTTAATTTTAGTTCGAAAAACCAAACGAGTAAAGAGAACAAAGTTAAACAATACACTCCCAGTTGCTATTTTCATTAGTGAATATTTGTGCTTCTAGTAAAAAACAAGTAAAGTATAGATTACGAACAAATTTTCTCCAATGTCAAAATTTAGGCGTAATTTTTATCTTAATAGTGCACATTTTTTAATTCCACTAAGATTACGTCAAATATCTATAAAACCAGTGTCTAGTTTGGAAAAGAATTACTAAAAATAAATCCAGACCATTGTTAAACCGAAAACATTAAAAAAAAACTCGCATGAGACTCGATTTTTCACACTCATTTCTTCATTAAAACAACTGGTTTTACATCCTTGTAGCACAAATAACTATTTTTAAATTGGCTTCAAAATTATTAAATACCATTTATTAATTTTATAATTACCATTGTTTCCCTAGATTCACGCATTCGTGGGAAGTACAAAACACTGGAGACGAACCGTGGCCATGGAATTGCTTTTTAAAAATTGTCTCTCTGAACGGGGAGAACGTGGATACCAGTAGTTACATTAATCTTATAAACAATAATAACAACAATTTGAGTGATTTTCATCGTGTGAATTTGGTTGAATCCTGCGTGCAAATTAGGACACTGTTGCCCAGCCGGCTACTTGTATTGAAGGTAAATAGAGATTAATATGCTATGATATTAATTATTTTGTAGAAGAATAATATCAAAATTTTTAAATTTTACAATTTTAATTGACTAAAAGTGTTATTAGACCCGTCATTCAGCACAGCACACTTTAAAATTTGTATTATACATATCTATCCCAAACAAAATTATTTTTGTTCCACAATTAGGTGATGATAGTGACGTTTGTTATTTGTAATCATACATTCACGCAGAATTTTTGTTGTTTTTTTTTGTACAATAATTTATTAACTATTGGTTTTTTAAACCAATCACTTGTTAAAACGAGTGATCAGATTTGTAATAAATTGTTGGTCATTTTTTGCACCAACCACAGTTTCTTACAAGCACTTAAACATGACATTAGTTTTAATTAGGTTTGAATTTTGCGGTCCAACAGTCGTTCCTATTATAAATACAGCAATTGTGTTTAAGTATTAGTTTAAAAATCAATCTAGTTAGTTTAACAAGCCGAGCGGCCAAATATAGGGTACTATTTGGCTTTCAAAAGCCAAATATTTTAATTAGTTTTATTTAAATTTTTTTAGGATAGTGCAAAACAATATGTCCTTTTCGGGTGTAAACCGTTTGTGCAATTCCGTAAAGTAGCCTTTTCTTCACGCAAATTAGTTCTGTAACGGTTTCCTTTTCTGCACGGAGTGCTTAAATATTTCAAAATTTGCACGCAAATTGTTACCAATCTAATGAAATTACATATTGATGTCATAACCAAATTTATTATTGAATTTGTTTAATTTTTAAAATTTCGTTGTGTGTTGTTGTTCCACAATTAAAAAAACCGATGTAAACAGTTTTATCATTAATTATCGATTAACTGGTATTTTTTTCGGAATTACAAAATAGCGTTACATACATGGTAAATTCGTGCTGTAGTAACCTATATTTTGCTACTTGTATCGAAATATTATTAAATGATTATTTTGTTTATTTTACACTATTGTAGCACAAATAACTATTAAAACGCTAGAGCTTTATAACCAGAGTGAAGAATGAACGCGGTTTTGCTCCCACCTCTTTGAAATTCTCCTCCGAAAGCGCCTCTCTCAAAGAGGAATTCAAAGCGCAGCTCACATGAGTGGAAGAGTAAAGAATTCATACTAAAATCCTCTCCTTTTAGCGCAAATAAAAGAGAATTTGAACGTGCTCCTCCGAAAATTGTGCACACAATTATTAAAGTAAAATATTAAGAAAATACTCGTTTTCTTTAAAAATTGAATTCAATAAAGTTGTTACTGTTTATACATTAATGATTTATTATATAAAATGAAAAGAAAACAGTGTTTATTTATATTATCACACGCATTCAAGTTTGGGCGCAAACCGTCCCGCTTTATCATCATCTCCGGTGGAGAGAGCGTAAGATTTACATAAACTCCTCCGGCGCAAGAGAGAGTGCGAAAAATTTGCGCTTTCGGAGTGGCATGAGTTTGCTCCGAAAACTTACTCTGTTTACAACATTTAAATTAAATTAGAAGAGTAATATCAATCTATTATTTAATATTTATTTAAAGAGTATTTGTTTTTTTCCAGGTTGATCTATTTAGTCCTCCAACACTTGGCCCTTTCCAGGCCAAATTTCGGCTTTGTACTCCAAATGGGAATTTTTTCGGTGAGATGTTAACCTGTGACGCTCAAGTGGTGGACCAGGAGCAGTTTGAGCTGATGGAAAGGCTAAAACCGATGCAGGCCATTGAACTTCACCCTCAAGTGCAGTTTTCAAACGATGCGTTTGTCTTTGGTCCGGTCCAGGAAATGCAGCAGCAGCCATCGCAGCAGCAGCAACCACCCCAGCATTCGGATGAGATGCTGGAATAGCAACGGAAAGGAAGACTTCGAAAGGGAGGAGAAAGGGGGTGTTGTCCATGAAATGATGTTTGTTATCTTTAAAAAAAACTTGTATGAAAGCCATTGTTGATGTTATTTCTATGCTATATTAATTACATGATTACGAGAAATTATTGATTAAAATCCGGAGTAAAATCGAAGCCCATTTGAGGTTATGTTCTAATTGTGAACGATCAGATCAATTGTATTTAACGAAACAGAAAACAAAGCAAAAAAAATCGACGAAAAAAGACTGAGTCCCCTAGCCTCCTTTGATTTAACCCAAAATTAATAAAATGAGGTTGTAAATAAAATGAAAAGAAACGAAAACCACATAAACAAGAGTTAAGAATTTGCCAAATGATTGATTTTATCAGACCCGATCAAAATCGGATTTCAATTTAACCGCAGTCTGTTGTAGGAAACTCCTCCGTTACTAAACCTATTTCATACAATTATGTTCTGTACATTATTTGCAATTTAAACGACGCCGAATTGTGCAAGGCGTGAATCATGATTACTGGATAAAATATAATATTTTTTAACAAACGTTGACAAAGTGTGTTTATTTTATTGTTTTTTTGGGGAAATTATTACTGTTGGATTTTCACTAAATTTTCTTATTCTAATTCATTTGATTTTAGTTAGTGAATCGATAATTTGAGAAACTACATTGGCTACAATTTTGGGTTTTAATTAAAAAATTTGAAGAGAAATACATGGTTTGGAAGAGAATCCCACGAGAATTAGGGTAACTCAGCCAAATTACGGATTTTCAATCTACGATTTCGACCTTTGTTTTTGCTTTTACTTACAATAGTTACATGTGTCTTAATATTATATTTCGATTCAAGTGTTAAAATAGAGGTTATTACACTCATTTACCTATTTTTAATCGCTGCGCTCGTCAAAATACATGGTAAATTCGTGCTGTAATAACCTATTCCACATGTATATGGGACGCCACTTAAATAAATTGGAATTGATTGGAGACACAACAAAATATTTAAATTACAGTTGATAAAGTTCATTAGAGTGAGATGGGAATGAAACGAAATTTTCAAATTAAAATAATAAATTTGTAGAGATTGGGTTAAGACAACAATATGTAATTTCATTAAATTGATTATTAATTTGCGTGCAAATTTGGAAATATTACCGTACAAGTGCTGTAAAGTAAACCGTTACAGAACCAATTTGCGTTAAAAAGAGGATAATTTTCGACACGAAATTACACAAAGTCTATTAACATGCCTTTTAGGTTTAAATTAATCTCAAAACATCTGTAATTCATTTTATTAGTTAGAAAATTCATAGTCTACTTGAAAAGTCAGTAAATGGTTTTTAATCGGTACAAATTAACAAAAACGTCACTTTGATCTGGTTTCTTTCACTAGAGAATTACTGAAATACTCGTCTGAAATGCTCATCTGACACTTTTAAGCTATAAAACGCTTTTAGTTTTTTTTTTATATCTCCTTTGTTTAGAAAAATGGAATTAAATATTTGAAATATTCCTCCTTGTAAAAGTAAATGAAACGGTTTTTATAGATTGACGTTCCAGAATAACAATGACGCATCTGCAAAAATGGAAATTTTACAGGAGAGCAAATGCACGAATAGCAAATAAAAAGGAAACGAAAAATGGTCTGATAAATCTCCGATGAATCCAATTTCCTAAATACACCTTATTTATCGTTTAGATAAATAATTAAATAGTTACTGTCCAAATATCAACAAAACCGGACTAATACTTTTCTTTTTATTTTGCTGGAAAGCGACCGTTTCGGAAAATTGTTAATAATTAAAAAAAAAAACAATCGCATTGATGACATCATTTCAGAACAGTATTTGAGACTGTGTAATCGATATCCAGATTATTTTTTTCACTATTTCGTATTCAGTGTGATAAAGCATCGGTCCACTTGCACCCATCAGAGATCGAAATCGGTCAAAACAGTGGAGAGATTTCGGTAAATGTGCTCCATAGAAGGCAAATATTAGAGCTAAAACCTGTAGAAAGACAACGTAAAGAAATAATAATATTAAAATTATATTTGTACACAAAACCAATACCAATGCAAGATGGCGAACGTCTCAATTTGGTAATTTCCAGACACAATACATTTAAAGCAGTTAGTTTAAAACAGAGTTTGAAACAGAGTTGAAACAAAGCAAACTGTTCTGTCGATATTTTCTTTTTATAAAATTTTATATATACTATCAGACTATGTAGTAGTAAACAATGAATAAAATGAGTAATCAATGAAGTGAGCAATTCAAAACAATAATCGTAAACTATTTAAACTGATAACTCAAGCAAACACTTCTTTATTCTTTAATAAGTTTATTGTATTTAAAAAAATATATCCAGCCAAGAAAATGAATAAAATAGGAATAGGATAAAAATATTATCAATTAAATGCATAGGTTTTCTTAGATCATTTAGTTTTAGTAAATGTCTTTCGTGTGATGTGATTTTAATACTTTCGTGTCATTCGAGGGCTATTGGAATATAATAAAATATATAATATGTTTGGTAAAACAGATAAAAAGGGTAATAAGAAAATTAAACAGCCATTTCCATTTCAATTTTGGGATGAGGGCTGTAATTTTCGATGATAAAGTCATCATATTGAAAATCTTCAATCTTCTCGACCTGTCTCTTAAATTTGAAAGTGGGAAATTCTTTGGGGGTTCTTTTGAGTTGCTCTTTTAGAGGTTCAATGTGGTTAGAATAGACGTGGGCATCTCCCAGAGTGTGGACAAAGTCTCCTGGTTTGAGATTGGTGACGTGGGCGATCATATAAGTGAGGAGAGCATAACTGGCTATGTTAAAAGGAACTCCTAAGCCCATATCAGCAGATCTTTGATACAATTGACAAGATAATTCCCCATTTGCCACATAAAACTGTACCAGACAGTGGCAAGGAGGAAGTGCCATTTTCGGAAGATCCGGTGGGTTCCAGGCAGACATAATAATTCTTCGATCAGTGGGGTTTTTCTAAAAAAATTAATATTAAAAAATTAAAATTTTAAAAAATAATTGAATTACCTTAATCCTCTCTATAACTTCATTTAGTTGATCAATGCCTTGTCCATCGTAGTTGTCTTTACAGGTTTTGTATTCAGCTCCAAAATGTCGCCACTGGAAGCCGTAGACAGGCCCCAAATCACCTTCCTCTCGATCAGTGAATCCCATCATGTCCAAAAACTGTCGGTTGCTGTTTCCATCCCAAATCCTCACTCCTTTCTCCTGGAGCACCTTGGCATCGGTACTGCCTCGGATAAACCATAATAGCTCCTCAGCAATGCCTCGGAAAAACACCCTCTTCGTGGTTAAAAGAGGGAAGACATTGTCCCTCAAATTGAATCGCATTTGAGCACCGAAAATTGACAAAGTTCCAACTTTGGTCCGATCTTCTCGACGATTTCCACGTTCAATTATGTCCTGGATCAGGTCCAGGTACTGCTTCTCGTCACGGTTGTTAAAAGAGTGTCCGTTTGTATGACCATTGGTCTCCATTTTCAAAAAAAAATTAGTTTTGTTTTGGTATTTCACTTAGAGAAAAAAGGCGGGAAACTACCGATATTATTATTATTCTTTTAGGCAAATTCGCACTACAACAAATTAAACCGTTGCACAGTTGTCAATTTTAATGAAATTCCCAAGAACTATTATTCGAAAATATATTTCTTATATTTGCTTGAATATTACTGTATTCAAGATTTGGAAGCGATGTTAAATTATAAAAAATAACAGAGGAGGGGAGGAATCTAGAGATTTGTCCAGTTTTCCAAAATGTTCTTCAGAAAGGTCATCGAGATCAATATTGTAGATTAAGTTTTTTGTTTAAAAAATAGTTGGTGCTGGATTTTTATTTAATTATTTTCTCTCTTCTTTGATAAGATGCGATGTATCATTAATTTGAGGTCACAAAGTGCACTTAGAGAACTTTTTCTGGTTCTATTTAATTTAACTACTGCAGATATATGACTATAGGTTTCTTTCCTATTTAATTTTTATGCCAAAATATATTTCTTCTACTTAAATACTTGTTTTTTTAATGATTGGGGTCCCATTAAAGTTATAATAAAATTGTCATATTCTTTTAATGATTTTTGTATATTATTAGTTTTAAAGTACACGATTTTCCAAATTCCACCTAATCTAGTGGCAATAAGTTGCTGTTGTGGAACTATTGGCAAAGAGATAATCTTCAAATACCCCAACCAAATATAGCTAATTTTTATTTTTTTTTAATTAAAAGAAGATGGAATACAATCTAATATATTGTTAATATATTACCTAACTAATAAGAAAGTATTTGAGTATTCGACTTTCGACGCCTAAGTAAAATAAGTAATAATTCTGTAAAAGAACTCCAACAAACAACTGTTCACTTTAATGATCACCATTCAACTGCATTTAATAAAATTCAATTAAGGGCAATAATATTATTTACAATTTGTACATTTAGAAACAGGGTGGATCATATACATATACAAAATTCTCCTGTCACTGTATGACCAAATTCTTCTGAAACGGCTTTATCGATTTTTATAAAATTTTGTATCAATATACACTGCATTTCATACTTTTACGACAGGTGTCGTTTTAGTTAATACCTCGGAGTGTATCAATTTGATCTCAATTTTTTTGGTACAAAGAAAAGTCTTATCATTGGCCATCTGCTGGACTATAAAACAAAAGTTTAGGCTTGTTGCAAAATATTAAAAAAGTTGTGCGAATTTTTCTCATACCAAAATATCGGTTCATCCTTTTACGACAGGTAACATATTTTCTCCCCAAGCGCCAACAAGAGAAAGTTTTGGTGATTTTTTTAAATTGAAATAGTTGATAATTTATTGTTTAATACATACAGCGTGAAAAATTGGGTCGCTATGTCATAGTATGGGCACAATGGGACAGCTAATAAAGTCACAGTTACTTACGAGTAACATTTTATAACTGATTTTAGGCTATTACGCGATGAAGCTAACAAAATAAATAATTTTCTTTAGTGTCCTTGGCATTCTGAACCCGCCGTCCAATATCGAAGCAATGTATGGGCGATTTATAGGGAATTCAAAATTTAAAAAAAGAAGAAGGGAGAGCGGACAAAAAATGGCCATAGCAGATGTATTTATATTTTTACACAGCACAAACACTATTCAAATCAATAGTTTTAAATTAAAATATTTTAAAACTCATGTTTAAAGAAGGTTCAATAGAAAAATTTAAAGGATAAAGTTCAATTTTGAAAACTAAATAATATTAGTCTGAACAAATTGTCAATTCTGTGATTGAAGCAAGTTGTTTACTAAGATTGATTTTAAATTGGACTATAAAATTTGTATGAAATTTCCTGTCCCAAACACATTTCAAAATAATGGACGACAAGAATAAAATATTAGACCTAAACCCTGTAGAAAGACAACGTAAAGAAATAATAATATTAAAATTATATTGGTACACAAAAGTCAAAACCAATACTAATGCAAGATGGCGAACGTCTCAATTGGGTAATTTTCAGACACAATACATTTAAAGCTGACGCAGTTTAAAACAGAGTTGAAAACGGAGTTGAAAACAAAGCAAACTGTCTTTTTTGTATGAATTTTGCATGCTGCCCTTCTAGCTGGCGCGCGTCAATTAAATGGGGTATTGACTTATTTGCATGAAATTAGGCCTTTTGTTTTTTTTATTAATACACTGAAATTTACGAATTGTGTCGATATTTGATTTATAGCCTTTACGAATATACTACGCAAAAATATTTGAATTTGTATTTATAAAACTAAACCACTTAAAAATCGGTTAATAATTTTCATTTATTATTAAAAAATATTATTTTACACTATAACATATCGTTTATAAATATTAATAACATTATCGATCTCAATTAATGTGTCTTGTTGTTGTTGTATTTTTTTATCTGTTACATAGAGTATAACAAATTGTGTGTTGGGTATTAAGGAGATTATCAATGGCAATTGTGAGAGACAGAGGAGAGAAGACTATTATATATAGTTTCACTTTCCGTTGTAGCGAATCGTGGTGACGGACTTGGAGTCGGACTTGTTGATCACCTCCCTCGCCCTTCCGTCTTTCGCGGGGATCGTCTTTCTCGAGTAGTTTTCGACCGTGTTTGTGACGCTCGGCTTCCGAGGATCATCATTTCTGGTCGTGTATCTGTAGGTTTCTGAGTAATCGTCACTAGAGCTTCCCCTTCGGATCAAACTGGCCGTGTCTTTGTTGATCGTCACTGGCGATCGTGATCCGATCGACGATTCCCTGAAATTGGTGCGATAAGGCCTCACCTTTTCCTCTTCCACCAAAGTTTTATACAATTCCGGAGCCTGATCTTGTAGTCCCTTCAAAAACAGGGACTTTTTATCAATCTGACCTCCTCCATTTGTCAAAAGAGTTGAAGGACGGTTTTTGATCGGAACTGAATACGTCACTTCTTCGTCGTTTATTTTTGACAGATCTTTCTGACTTCGACTGACTAAATTGACAATTGACGGACTCTTTAGTCCCAAAGCACTGTGATTATTGTTTGATCGATTGTCATTCAAAACGGAAGTCGATCGATATTGATTTGAGTTCAATAAATTGTTCTTATTCGTGAGCTTTTCCATGTAAATCGGACTGTAATCAGTTGGGTGTCCATTCAATCCATGAACGTTGAAGCTCTTGCTTCTGTTGAGTGACTTGTAAGTTCGGGCAGGCTTCGCAGGACCGGTATTCTGAAGTGGATGTGTATTTATTACAGTTACGTTCTTTCTGTTTGCTGATTGCTCATATCGGGGCTCCAATTTCCTGGGCAAAGTCTGAACACTTCGATACATTTCCGTGGGTCCTTGAGGCTGCAGGCGGTGTGTACTCTTGCTGAATCGTCCCAATGTACTCGTATTGTGATTCGGTGAAGGCTGCTGGTATCTAGCAGTTGTCACTGAAGTTGATAATTGGGATGATCTGAAAATGAAAAGTTATCATTAGTTTTTGGTATTGGTTTATTTATTAAATTTTTAGGATAAAAAATAGGGAAAAGTTCTTTAATTACATATTCTGTAATATAGGGAGATGTTTAATTTATTAGTCAAATTAACCCAATCTAAAAATTTTAGCAGAAATGTTTTGTCAAATGCGAAAAAATATGTATATTTGCCTCTATTTTGAATGAAAAAAGTAGTATCGTAAAGTACATAAGTTAAAGTTTTGTATGAAGTAAAATACCTGGCAAATAGGATAACGGATCATGTCCTTTTCATGTAATTCGAGATCAATTCAAACAAAAATAGTCCTCAAAATAAGGCTCATTTTCACCTCGGAAAATACGGTCATATGTAAAATTGTTACAGTTGTACCTCGGAAAATCTTCGAATGATTATTGAAAAGCATTTTCTTCCTCAAATTGCTGTAGTTTTAGGGCTTACGATATGAGTGGATCTTTCTTAGTAGAAAATAAGCCTTATGTAACTGGTATAAAATTATTAATTTATTTAGTCAATAATTAGAAGTTATTTGTGTAGACTACGAATATTTTTTTATAAAGAACACGTTATGAGCTATACTTATGGGAATTTTGCAAGAAACGTTTCATTATCGTATTGTTTCCCTTATAGTTGATCATATTTTGGCATCGTAATCTTAGGATTCAACTTCTTCAGATTATATTAGAAACTCTTGTAATGCTTAATAACCGATTCAAGATGTTAAAGATCCAATTCGTGACGTTATCGAGTATATTATCTTGCAATTGAACCAATTAATCTTAAAAAGTTTCATGAAAAATATATGGTCTTACGAGGTCAAGGGTTATCCTGGAGTCTTCTTGTCTGATTTATTACCTTATACAAAACCCTCATGTACTTTATGATAGAATTCATAGTTATAAATTTAAACTTTTCTATTATACCTGATTTTAAAGTTACATTAATTTTGGGATACCCTTTAAATACAATTCTATTAAACATTTCGGTGAATTTATTTAGTTGAAAAAGTGGTTCTATATTTTTAGTTTGAAAAGTTCAATATAATAATCATAAATCAACCATTTTCATATCCAAATTCGAGCAAATCCGGCTTGCACAATTTTCCATATGTGTATATAAAAAACATTCAGGTCGTTGTTAAAAAATAAATGGTGCCACAATAAAATATAATGGAAACTGTAAAATACCAATCTAGCATTTTGACCTAAGTTTAGAATTGATCCTCTGTAAGCAAATGATCAACGAAAAGTTAACAACGTTACCATTACCTTCTTATGTTCTATACATGAATTAAAAGGAAATTTATCATAAAACTGTTGGTATTTTTTTATAATTTGATATGCATAAAGAAGTAAGAGTAATTAAACTCGTATTTTGAATTAAAAGACAAGTTAATGAACAGTATCATAAACGAGTATATACCAATTAATGAACTACGCAGAGTTAAAGAACTATAAAAGAACTGTGACTTCATATAAACTTAAGAAGAAACCTCTGGTTAATTTTCATATTTATTGTAAGGCGTTTCCGGTCTTCACCTTTAACGTGGCTACTTTTATTCAATATTTATTTTGTACAATTCCGTATCGAAAAGTAAACTTTTCTTAACGCAAATTGGTTTTGTAACGATCTATTTTTTTGCATGGAGTGCTGAAAATAATTCGTGCTGTAATAATCTCTATTTCACCACTTGTATCGAAATATAATAATAAAAAATCGTTTGTGCTACAAGTGTGTAAAATGAACCGTTTTCTAACCAGAAAACAAGTGTGAAATATGAGTAATTGGGCAAGTTTTACATTGTTTCCGAGTTAAAATTGGATTTTACACCTGAGCACTATATAATTTTTTTTACTCTTTCTTTAAAAATTTACGTTAAACTATTTTTAAAAATTGCCGTTATTACGGTTTCTATTTGAACGGTTTTCGGGTACTATATGACGGTTATAACGACCTGGATTAAAAATTGAACAGTATTTTACTCAAAAAGACGCAAAAATTTTATTTGTAGATTATTACATTCTTTTTTCATTAATGAAATAAAAATTCAAAATTTTCACTAGTGCGATAAAGTAACGTATTATGAAACTCATATCGCTCAAAGCTAACCTTTCGATACGAAAGTGCAACCAATTTTCCTTTTATAAACTATCATGGTTTTCCTAAATGGCTTTAAATAATCGTATTTTTATTTATGCAATTCGGATCAAGTCAAGAATAGTCACTCACAACCTAGTAGAATGAGACGGATAGATCGAGAGAATTGGTGAGAGCGGAATTTCTCTTTCATTTTCTTCAAAAGGGGAGTAATTGTAATTTGTAAAAAGTAATTCAAATAGATTAATATGGATGTTTATTAATGTTATATGTAGAAAATTTAAAATGAAAAATTATTTTAGAAATAAAAAAAGAATGAAAAATCTTAACAATTTTGTAGACAATGGTTCCTCTGGAAGGTGCTCCATAAATAAATCCTGTTTAGTTATACATTATTTAATACTCACTGATAAATTTTTTTGTAAAAAACAAGTTGGAAAACGCATAATTAAACTCTCGTGTCTTATTTTATTCGTGTTTTTGAACTTTAATTGTATTTGTTTATGGTTCATTTTTCCAACAATTTGTTTTATTTACAAAATTATCCCTTTTTCTTATTAATTGATTTCTTATAAAAGATACTTAATTCTCTTACACGTAATTCAGCAAACAGTCAATTGAGTATTGTACCAAAGTAATTAAAAATCATGACTTAGCAAATTCTTAATACAATGTAATAAACGTTGTAATTAATTGATTATTTGAAAGGGTACAATATAGCTTCTGTGTTCAATAAAAAGTGTACTTCAAAGTATATTCAATTGTTCCCATAACATTTGAATATCAATTTTTTTATAATTATTTTCAATTATCGTTCAAATTTCATATTTTAAGATTAAAACTTGTGGATGTTCTGCTTAGTTAATTGCTGCATAACATTGATATTATGACATTTAAATTTATTCTGTCAAAGTCGTTTTTATAGCACAAGTGCTTTAAAGAATTCTTTAAAGCTTTTTCTTTATTATTAAAGTGTGGCCTCCTCCTGTGTGAACAATAGGGCTCGCTTCGCTCAACAAAATTTGTGTTTAATAATGTCTTATCTTACCGACCTTATTCTATAAATAAATTTAATATCATTTCAATTTTAATTTAGATTAGGGATCATTTATCATAAAAAGCATTATTATTTAGTTTTTATGCATATGATTTTCAGATCATTAGTTCTTAAGAGCATCAGCAATGTTTTATGCTAGGATTTATAAAAAAGTTCATTCACTTGTTTGTTCAGCACAAGTCCCAAAAGCAAAGCACGCGCTTTAAGATTTATTGTAAAAAACTTTGACGGAGACATTTCCTAAATGAGGTAAGTTCACTATTCCAGAAAAAACTCTTATATTCTTAGTTCTTGACAAAAAACCATACAGGTTTCTTTATGTGGGTTTTCATTCAGATTTTAGTAAGAACTTTTAGTTTTGAGGTTGTTTAGTGTATTAATAGTCATATAAGAATCTGATTATCTTGTTTGTCAATTTTTTTAAATATATATTTTGTTCTCCGAGTCATTAGTTTAATTTTAAGATTATAATCGTATTAATTTTATCCCCTCTCAAAAACTTAAAACAACAAATTTGTTTTAATTTCAGACGACAACTATATGTTCTTAATAGGTGACAAGACAAGCGATCAGTTCGCGATCACACCCACTCTGCGCCTAACCTTGAGTTGTAACTCTTTTGTGTTTGCCAGCAGAGAGGCATTGATTCTAATATAATTTCCACTCGATTTAGGAGCTTGTTTTGTCTTGTGTTATAATCTAAAACAATTCGAAAATGATCGTAAATGGTTTTGATCTTTTTCAGAAGTTGAATATATTTGAACGGGCACCAATGTTTTCATTGATCGTTGACTCAAGTTCATGGAGCCATGTTTGGTGTGTTGCGATCGATCTGTGGTATGTGCGGTGCGCGGATAAAAACAAAAACAAAAAAGCGCCCGACGCAATAACTTTAGCAGTGATCGTGTACTTTGATCAAGTGCCACCATTTGCCAATTAAATTCTATTGATAAAGAGAGAGAGAGACCGTTTTAGTTACGCATATTTTCACCCTTGGGCGGCCATTCTTTGAGAAATTGAACAAGATTGCACACACAAAAGCTTAACAAACTTTCATTTGATCGCGCATAGCCCGCGGTTCAAAACTTGTTTTTCATCTGCCGATCGCGATCGTTTGTATAAAAAGTCTACCAATTTCACGTCTCGCCCATGGATTAAGCACTCTGGTTTATCTTCCGCAAATGGAATTTTTAATTGAAACCAAATATTTACCTGGAATTGTTGTACAAGTCATCATCGATCTTTCTATTATTAATCCTGTTCGCTTGCGATCGTACACTGTTGATATCGTACTTGTTCTCCCTGCCGAAAATGCTGCCTCCATACGGGTTCTCGCCTAAGTAATACCGCTGCTTAGGGCTGTGGATCATGCTGGTGCCGTTCTGCTGATCGTAGATGAACTTTTGATCGTTACTTATCGAATGCTCGCGATCACTGTAACCACCGTTCCCGTTGATCGTCTCCACGTTACTGAGCAAAGCTCGACCGCTGTCTAAACTTTTGGCATGTGTGAGTGGTTTGTGGTCGTTCGCAACGACGACACCAACGCCATGGTGATGTTCAATGTTGTGATCAATGTTGTTGTTGTACTGCTGATAGGTGGCGGTTGACATTGCCGGATCGGTTTTGGCGTTGGGCGATTTCGATTTCTTGTCGCCGCTTTTCATTTTCATTTTGCGTTCCGCGCTCACCGATCGTATTTTCCCCACCAGCTTCCTGATCGAGTTGCCGATCGCCGAACTGATCTTATTCTTACCGGAAGTGCTTGTTCCGTTGTGAGTAGGCGCTGTGGTTCTATCTTCGGATGCGAAACGAGTTCTAGGAATCGCCTTCTTATAAGCGGGAGCTTGTAGGGTGTTGTAGCCATTTGGCTGATAACTGAGGGACTTTTGATGAATGTTAGTTGTGGAGGCAGTTTTCATTGAAATGGGCGATGGAGATCGCGATCTAGAAACATAGTCCTGGTGATTTTCGGCACTCATCATCTTCATTTTTCGTTCCATGGCACGTTTTCGTTGTGGGACTACCGGACGGACTTCTTGTATCTGTTCTGGAGACTCTGATCGATACATCTTGGGGTTCTTGTTCAAAAACTTGGGCGATCTTGGACTGGCCGAGGTGAAATACGTTGAACTAGAGACGTAAGCCGAGTCATCCCTTTCATCACGATTGTGTAGATTGCTCATTGATCTGAATTTGAGGTCTTCCTTAGAAGGTCTTCGAATATCTTGGACTTCCTTATGTCCGTTTATAGGCCTACTTCTGTAAACATCTTCTTCGTAGAAGGGTTTTCGATATCTTAGATCATTTCTAGATCCACTATTATAGCCTAGATCGCTGTTTCTTCCGTATTGCTTGACAGACTCATCACTAGGCTCTTCATCTCGAGGTATAACATAGTTATTACCATTTTTGCCTAATCGTTTTCTTTCTACAGTTCCTTTCAACTCATCATGAAAGGCTTTGTTTGAAAAGAGCTTAGGAATGGGCTCTTTGCGATCTTTCCAATTTGAAACCCCTTGGAAGTACTTAGTTGGAGGAGGCTGTGGTGCTGGCGGAGGTTCCCTTTCAGGAATATGAACCTTAGCTGGGGAAGACAGTTTTTGAGATTGCATTGCGATTTTTGAATGTCCATTTAAGTATCTGGTTCCATTGGTGACAGGAGTTGAAGAATGAATAGGAGGCTCTCCATTAGTAGGACTTGTGTTCGATTTGATAGTAACGTTGAAGTAAGATCGTTTCGTAGGCTCCTGTTCGAATTGCTGTCCTTCCATATCTCCATCGTAAGATCCTCGGGAAGACTGCGAATCACTGCCAAAGTGACTCTCTAACCATTTTGTAGTCTCCAGCTTTCGGGTCTCCTCCTCCTTATCAAAGTCCAATGGCCGTTTTGTAAAAGCATCCTTCCTTTCTCCCAACAATTGAGCTGCTGTAAGGATAATTATGTTTTAGGATGTTTGATTAAGCATTTGATTTAAATGAACCAACCTTTGTGTTGCTGCATCAAAGTTCTTCCCTGCCTACGCGCCTTTCGAATCCTATCCGATAGACTGTCCCAATCAGAGGGATCCATATGTCCATCCCGCTCCATCTCTTGCGTCTCCGCCACGTATCTCATTTCTTTGTCTACTACTTTGCCGTCCTTCACGTAGTCTACTGTTTGCTCATCCCTCTGCTTGTAGATTCTTTGGGCAGCTTCCTGGAATTTGATGAGTTATTTTTTAATAAATTGTCTATATTTATAATAAATAGGATAAGTAAGATACGAAGTTCCATTTTGATACTAAAAATCAAGGATTTTTTTAAATGGAACAATGAATGTTTATTGCGTTGTAAAGCGTATGCAATTAATAAATTAATGGAATTTGTAAAAAAACTTTAAAATTGTTTTTATGCAATGTATCGAAAAGTAAACTTTTCGTATCGCAAATTCTGTTCTATCACGGTTTACTTTTCTGCACGGAGTGCTGAAATAATTAAAAAATTTACACGTAAATTGCCACAAATTTAATGCAATTGCATATTGTTGTCAAACCATTTCGTTGTGAGTATTCCCATCTCACTCTATTAAGTACACTGTGTCTTACTTGTTCCGCAATTTGATAAAAACCGCTGTGAATGGTTTTTATTTTTAATTATAGATTAACAGATATTTTTTTCAGAATTACCCAAATTATCGATCAATACACATGTGAAATCGGTTATTACAGCATTCATCTGCCTATTTTAACTCGCTGCGCTCGTCAAAAACAGTTTAAAAATTGGCAGTCGAAATTCCCAAAAGCTTGTGATTGAATAACACTTTTTTCTTTGATAGTGAAAGACATGATTAATGTAGCTAAGAAATTATATGCATTTTTGTAGCTTAAAATTGATATTATGACACTGAAATTTGTTCTGTCAAAGTCGTTATTATAGAAAAAGTGCTTTCAAGAATTCTTTAAAGCATGTGGGCTTTTTTCTTTATTGCCTCCGTAAAAGAAATCCATTAAATTTATATGGTCGTCGGTTTTGAAGGGCGTGGTTTAACTGTGTTTTGCTAGTATTAAAAAATAAGCCACCTATCGGAGAACTCATGAACTACGTTTACTTGTAGTTTATCATAGAGGTCGCACTATGTATTTTTATAAAAATTCGAAGAATTTTTAAAATTTTTATGATAATTTATTTAAAAATGCATAAAATTTTGTATAAAACACGGTCGATAAGCATTATTAAACACTCGGGTTTTCTTTAAGGCTCTCGCTTCGCTCGTGGCTTAAAATAACCGTTGTATAAATAACTATAATAAATAAAAGGTCTTCATTGGTTGTTTTCAGGTAATAGCTATCCTCTTTTTTTCTAAATTAACATCCATTGAATTTAAAAAAAGTGCTCTTCAAAAACCATATATTTTATAAAAAAGGCGCAAAAATCATTATTTTAATAAATTAAATCTAAAACACTACGATGACGCCATTTTTTAAAAAAATAATGATAATATAACTTGCAAACAACTAAATACCTTTAATACTTAATAATATTAATTTAAATACTTCAACTTAAGTGTTTGTGAATTTTAAAGTGCATATTAAATATCTTGTATAAATACGGAAATAAAAAAAATAATGCAAATACTTGATGATTAATATATTATACATTACAGAAATTCGTATTATGTCAGGTTTTTCATGGACAAATTTGGGATTTACTATTTTTGGATTTTGGTTTGGGAAATTTGTATGTTTGTAATTACTAAAACTTATATTTTAGGTGAACCGTCAAATCTTTAGAATTATTTTAATTAATAATTACCGAAATTAATGGATTTGTTTTTATTTTTTATCACGAAATCAATACTTCTATTACACAACTTGCAGTTTTTGATATTTTTTATAATTGAAACACTTGACCAATGAGCTAGTCACACCGAAATTTATCGCTTGTGAACGCCCCGTTTTAAAATCCAATTTCTCAATTAACTGTTATGATTAGATAATGAAATTGCATGTCTATGGAATATTTGTTTTATTGGTCATTTTATGCACTTTACAAACTTAAAATAAAGCAAATATCAACGACACAAAGATGGTTTGACTTGGAATCAGCATAAACCGTTATGTCAGCTGACTTTTGAAGATAAGAAAAATGATAGGTTCAATAAGAAGACGAGGAAGGCAATAAGCAAACTTCCCCTTCGAACTCATTAACCCTGAGACGCACATTTGTGCATCATTATCTAATCATAACGGTTAATTGGGAAATCGGATTTTAAAAAGGGGGCGGATCGTTCACAAGCAATAAATCTCGGTGTGACTAGCTCATAACGTATTGACTTTGTAATAGTATATTTCGATACAAGTGGTGTATTGAACGCTATTTTGTGTTATTCTGAAAAAATACCAGTTAATCCATAATTACTGACAACAATATGTAATTTCATTAAATTGGTGACAAGTAAGACACTGTGTTTATTAAAGTTTGTTGGGAATACTCTTAACGAAATTCTCAACTGAAAATATAAAAATGTGTAGAGATTTGGTTATGGCAACAATATGTTTTATCATTACATTGGTGACTAAGATCCGTGAAAAATTTGAAATATTACCGTTTCAGAACCAATTTGTGTTAAAAACAGGTTGCTTATCGATACGGAATTGCACAAATATATATTCACTAACTTTAACAAGTGTAAGACTATTTGCTTTCCTTTGACACGATATCTTTTTTATTTATAAAAGTTTGGGTATTTCAAGCGTATTGATTTATGATCGGTTCATTTCTAATATGTATTAATTTGTTAAATCAAAATGGAGATTGTTTTTGAAAAAATGAAAAGTAAAAAAATATTTTACCTTGTGCGTGACTTTCTCTCCAAGTGGTAGTCCTCCGTCGTCTTCCGAGTCAGGGAGGTCCTCTTCGTGGATTTCCTCGTGTTCAAAAGTCTTTTTCTTTTCCGTCACCAATTTACCGTCCGACTGCGCCAAGCATTGCAGGTCCGTGTCCTCAGTGTCGATGGTCTTGTGGAGCGTGGTCGAGTGGTGAACGACTCTGGGCCCGGTCGGGACTAGCTGTTTCTGGGCATCCGGTGAAAAGAGCAGGCCTTTGATGTTCTCCTGACCACTGTTGACAGCTTTCAAGTAGGTCTGAAAGCGAGTGAGAAAAAAACAAAAGACAAGAAATTAACATTCACTTTCATGCAGTGCCAGCTGAAATTCAAATTATTGGCATTTGCTCAATGGAAATGCTCGCCTCTATTTATTGGCATTCAGCAAAAAAGTCATGTCGAACAGGTATTGTACCATAAAACATTGTTGTCCGAGTCGAGAGTCTTTCTGTCTCTTGTCTAAAAGATATAGACAAACTAACCAGCACCGCGCCGCCGGATCGTGGAAAGGTCATTAATATTTTGATTGTCTATCTGTCTATTTATCGGTTCTCCCTTTTGTTCATTCGGCCACGATTCGAATTTGTTGCAAATTAAATTAAAAAGATAAGCGCGCGAGGTGCAGGAAACTGCTGATGGGTTCATATCGTGGCTCTTTTTTTTGTATTGTGTCTCTCATTCAAAGGCTTTGCTGTTTCATAACCTAACACAGAAAAAAGCAAAAGCCTTTTAGAGGGAGTTTTAAACTCGATTTTGGAGGCGATGATTTAGAAATTGATGGGCATTAATTGAGCGCTATTCATGACTCCATTTCTTAGCCAAAGCCAAGCTAAGCCAAGTCATTTAAGCCACGCTCCGAGCCAAGAGAATTATGGGAAACTAGACACGCTCAATCGTTTCCTGCTTTAATTGCGAATTATGACGCGGCTGAATTTTAAATTTGCCGCCCATTACACTTTTGTTTTATCTGTCAGACGTACATGCAATTAATTGGAGATTAAAGTTTTAATGGGAGACGTCGTCGACAAAGTCGCGGAAGTTCTTTGTTTTTCATTATCCCAAACATGTGTTTTACTTATTAAAAACGAAATTAAGTCCAGTGAACGAAATTATTAGAAAAACAGGTACATTCTGTTAAAGTAAATCTTATGTTTTTTTGCATAAAAGTAATCTACTTTAATCCGTTTTTTATATTGTCAACCTTGATCGATTCATTGACTTTTAATTTTTTCGTTGCTTTTGCAAGATTATATTGATTTTTCTGTAGAATTTTAATTGGTTCTATAAAGAATCAATAAAGAAATTCGGTTATATTGAAAATAGTGTAAAAATCGAGGCGCTGGCGAGTTTTTTGTTAAAAAAAGTATCACTATTGTTTAAAGAATTCATTAGAAATTTTGTTATTAATTTCTAAAAAAGCAAAATATTTTTTACGAAACCCAAAATATGAAAAAAATCAAACCAAAATTTGTTTTGAAAGCTTTTCGTTAGCCATTTGAGTTTCGTAAGGTTTCACTATTTCGCACTGAGTGAAAATTTTGAATTTTTATTTCAATAGGGCGAAAAAAGTAAATTTATTAATAACTTTGTTTCAAAATCAGAATTTCGGCACCATTTTGAGATAAAAACTGTTTAATTTTAATTTCAGGTCATTAAAACGGTCAAAACCTTTGTAACGGCCAAATTTTTTAAAGTTAATTTTATGTGAATTTTTTAGGAAATTGCAAAAAATATTATACTATATTCGGGTGTAAAATCCGTTTTTTAAGTCTGAAACGATTAAAAACTCGTCTAACGGCTCGTATTTCACACTCGTTTCCTCGTTAAAAAACAGCTCATTCTACGCCCTTGTAGCACAAATGACTATTATGTTGGATTTTGAATAACGATTTCATTTAATTATCGTTTTTAATGTTTTTAAAGAAATAGTCTGCAAAAAAAGTTTATTAATTTTATATCCAGTCTTTAGGGTTATTCGTGTCTTAACAAATAAAATGATTTCATTTAAATTGAAATGACGCCATATTTATTTAAATTCAACGTGGGAAATTGTTAAAAAAATTGAATTCATGCGATATTTTTCTGTAGTTCAAAATGCAAGAAATTAAACTTGGCTTATGAGAAGGCAAATAAGATTAAAACAATTCAATACAAGGTATTAAAATTGACTGCTATTCCTTTCTAATAATTTACTTTTAATACATTTTTTAAAGTAGAGACATTTTTTTCTTTAATCGTTGAAATTATCAAGAGAATTTAAAAAGAAATGAGCAAATTTAAATTTGAAAACCATACTATATCTATAAAATAGGATTTTTCTGGTAAAGTGTAAGAAAACTCATGTTTTGTGAGAAGATCACGAAGATAAATATTAATAAAGAATCCAGAGAGAAGAATACCATTAAAAACTCGGTTTCAAATTTAGAAGAGAATCAATTGCAAAAGAATGCAATTGAAATAATTCTGTGGGTGTCCCAGATACGAAGCACGCCACAGTCAAGGTCGATAATAATGTTTTACAGATTGAAAATTAAAATGTAAGGGAACCATTCTTCATTTTTAGCGCCCTTGAAAAATGTTCTGAAAAATTGCTAATAAATCACAAATTTCAGGTTAACAGCGCGCGAAAGAGTGCTTTGGACGACCCTGAACAGCCTCAGCATCAGCCTCTCTTGTTCACGATTATCCAATGAATATAAAAGAATTACAGGTTTGAAGTAATCATCGGACCTGAATCTAGAACAATAATTCTTCGTGCTGTGCAATTAAGTTCTTGACACAACAATCGACAGCTGGAAAAATCGGAATCGTAAAAAATCAACGCCTCTATTTTCCATTCTTGTACTTTTCTGCTAATTTAAAATGAGAAAAACTTTCTCACTTTTAATTATCCATTTCCCTTAGATCACATGAAGATGAATAGTCTATCAAGACTGTGTCACTTGTGTTGATGGGATCGGGAGCAAAAACCCATTCCGCCATTGAATTCCACACTATTAGACAAAACAAAAACACAATAAAAACTAGAACAAAAAGTGTGATAACTTTCCATTGATGAAGTTTTGTTTTCAGTCGTGCTTTTCCGATGCCATATCCACCTAGATGCAGGTCTTTCAGCATCATCTGCATTAAGATGCAGAGACAAACAAAGCCCAGAGTGCAGATCTTCTTGCAAACCTGTTTAGCCAAAGTAATTATTGAGAAACACACAGTTGGCGGCGCTTAAGTGAAACAGAAGGAAAAAAACAAAAGCGATCAATGCGTTATTGTCTGCTTTTCCTATTTGATAGATTTCTGTTTCGAAACTTTTCTATAGACCATTTCAATTGACTAGTGCAATGCATATCGAGAATGCAAGAAGGTATTCAGAAATGTTGCTGGATACATTGTATTAGGTCAGTTTCCTATTTCAGACCGCGATTTTATTTTTATTTGACTCTTTTTCGCTTTCGTGAAAATTCTTTTTAACACTTGATGTCGTAGCTACAAAATGGAGCTAACAAATTGTATATTACAATCATTATACATATTATATTATCGCTGTTTAAAGCAATAGAATAAATATGACTCAATAATAAAAGTTTTCCATAAAAAAGTACTTTGAAAATTTGAGAATGTTTTCCATGGAGTGAAAAATAAAATAAAGCATCGCCATCAAGACATAAGGGAAATTTTTGGGCAGGAATATTTATATTTTTACACGTCACACATACTATTACACAAATTAATTTAAGTTTTTTTTTTTAAACTCAAAATTGAAGAAGGTTTACTAGAAGATAACTACCATTATTTTATTGAGGATATATCTGCAGCATTCGGTTTCAATTGTATTTTAAGGACAAAAATTCAATTTGAAAATCAAATGACCTTTTAAGACGACATTTGTTTTGTAAATAAATGTGTACAAATTGCTAATTCTGTGTATGAAGCAAGTTGGTTACTGAGTTTGATTTTGAACTGGAGTATGAAATTTGCTTGATATTTCCAGTCACAAACAGATTTAAAAATAATGGTTTCTTCTTCATAGCGATGTTTATTTTTTTTTAGTTTAAGGCACAAAGGCATTATTCAGAGTTTTGTAAAGGTTATTGTATAAATGAGCTATGACGATCTATACAGAAAATCGTTTTCATCCATATTGATTCCTAGTGTTCGCTCCCCACAACCAGCAATTTCAATTCTTCGGTTTAAAATATTTTGTATGTTAACAGTGATATGAATTTATAACAAAATAGTTGTGAAAATTCTTTAGAGAAAACCGACTCGTATATATTGTCGTTTTATTAATTTTAACAAAGTGTTTAGGAATCGGGTTTTTATTAAGACACATGTACAATAGTCAATTCTATTTCGGTGTCAACAGGTTTTCAGAAGTTGAGGAGGTCGTATTCTGATTTATTAAAAAACGGGATTTTGCATTTAAATTTTATTTGTAAAAGCAAATTAACAATTTTATTAGGCCAGCTTTCAATTATAAATGACGTAACAGATAGATAAATAAACTTCTATAAAATATATTTTTTACATATTAACATCGAAGTTGAGATCATTTTCATTTCTTAAACTATTTTGCATTGAAAGTGAAAAAAAGATTTGGAACTAGTTATTTTAATATTATTAATAAAATCCGTTATTTCAACAATGTATTTAAAATATAAAAAATCAGTTATTTTTTTGTTCCAGTTAAATAAAAAAAATCTTTTAATACTCGTATAATCATGAAAAAAACTTGCATAATTATTTATCGTGAGTTCTTCCCTTTCTTCCTTAAATTTTACTGCAATAAGTGTCTTCTGTAACATTATTAAAAAATCTCTAATAAATATTTTAACAAGCGTAGAAATACTTGACATTAAAATACAGTCTGCAAGCAAAATAGTGGCATATTTACGATTGGGAAATAAAATTCCCAGGTGATTGAATGTCTTAGGCGTAGATATTATCTAAGAAAAGTATGTATAACATGTAGTAAATTTCGATTACAGATACTCATCACAATCATCCAAAAGACTAACAATGTAATTTAGATATTCACTGAGCTATTTAAAATATTACAATCCGGAATAAATGATTGAGGGGAGTATCATAACTGTTATCATTTCTAAAAAACATTTATTCAATAAATATAATAAATTGTAAAAAAAATATTTAGTTATATAAAAAACTCAGACTTATTTGAAATAAATTTAAATAAAATTTTAAACCAAGTAACCATAGATTATCTTTTGTTTTTTTTCGATCGTTTGTTTGGTTTAAGTGATCTACTCAATTCAGTTGTTTTTTTCTAGATTTTATTCTAAATAAGGAAATTTTCATCATTAAAATACCAAATCATTAAAACGCTATAAAGTTTCCAAACTTTCCATGGAAAGCGTGCTTTTCCTTAACAAGCTTTTATTAGGGCATAAATCTTAATCTAAACTGATTATCCAAATGCCATTTTTATCGATAAAAAACCATAAAAACCCAAACGAAAGTTCGTTTGGACAGTTTTTAATTCTCTAATAACCAATTTAAATTCGCCCATTAAATGCTATCAGATGATCGATTTCGATCTGTTCGACTGTTGTAATCGGATACTGGGGATCGGGAAAACAGCGTGAAAGATCACAAGCCAGAATAACTAAATCATGATCAGGCCATTGTTGTGCCAAATGCACACAATTTATTGACAGAAAAAGTAATACATTTCGCCCCGCTCTATGTAAATTATTCAATACTCGTACTACTCTTGTTTATTATTAATAGGATTATATAGAGATCGCTGTTGAAATCATTACTAACCAGTGCTGTTATTATTAGATAATGTTTTCATCCATTTACGAATATGTATATATTCTAATAAAAAGTACAGTTTGCAATGGAATTGATTTCAATTTCCGCATTCCTGCGCTATTGTTGCTAGTTGCAGTGTTTCTATTGCTAATTCAGTGTGTGTGGAGCTTATTATAATTCTTCAGGATTTCCACACACAACAAGTCGCAATGCAAAGTGCCGACTTCTCTTTCAATTACATACGAGTACTTGCATTTCTGCACTATTCACTTTTAGACCATATTGAGATATGAACAAGGTTTATGCTATCACGTGCATGCAAATTGTATTTATTAAGTCCTTTTGCTATATACGATTGATTTACGGTAAAAATTTAAATTACGAGTGCATACGAGTATTCTCAAAAAAATATAATAAACAAATAAATAGCTGATTGAAATTATTAACTTATTTCAGTTGAGAACCAATTATACTTGGTAAGATTAATTACTTTGAATTAAGACACCGTATTTGTGAAGAGAAAAGTACATATTAAAAATGGGTCTAGAACCTTAGACCAAGTTTAATAACAAAGAGGTAGCGCGGATTTCCTTTTGAGAGGCTTTGGGGTCCGTTGGAGTCATTCTGATTGAAAATGATCATTAATTGTGTTGACTATACTCTTAACATTAAGAAATTGACACCATATCTTTATTTTTTTAAGGAAAAACAAAGAAACTAACTTTTGCTATTATTTCCACATTTCGGCAAAAAAAAAACAACTTTCTTTAATCATTTAAGCACACAATAATATTATCTTAGCCTCATACTACACAAACTTAATTACTTTAAAAGTCTTTTCTCACTCAATTTAAAGTAATTGTTCTTGAATCTAACGCGCTATAGCCAAAACAAAGTTTGACATACCGACTATGACGTCATCATCAGAATATCAAGACACAGTCGTTTAGTCAGGTTAATGCAACAACAAATAAACGGCATGACTTCTTCTGTTGAGCGACTTTGGTCTAGACGATTTAAATCTTTCCAATTAATCAAATACATTCGTTATTCGAATCGAAAACTCAAATTCTAGCTTATGCTGATGACGTCGATACAATGATCAGGAACCAAAATATGATTCAGTCTTCGACATTCTATGGAAATTTCAGGAAACAGCCAAGGACGTTGGACTACAATTAAACACGGACAAGACCAAATATATTATTTGAAAATGAAAAGAGCTCATTCAAATACCTCGATTGATGGAATAAGTGCCGTAGATCACTTTGTGTATTTGGGGAGCAACATCGAAAGCAATGGAAACGAGGAGGACGTAATTGATAACCGAATTATTGCAATTAATAAGATATATTTCCCGTTTCAAAATATAATATATTGAAATCAAAGGATATTTCTAAGCAAAATAAAATTAAAATCTTCAAAACTCTACTTAGGCCCGTTCCAAGCTATGACAGCGAAACATGGACCATAAGATATTTGGGTGAGTATTAGATAATGGCGAATGGAGGATCCTACACAATTAGGAGGTTTATGATCTATACCAGGATGCGTGCTCAGGTTTGTAGAATTAAATAAACTACGTTGGACAGGTCATGTGCTCAGGATTTATCCAACCTAAATAGGTTCCTTTAAAAAGTAATGGAAGCGCGGCTGACAGGCAGGAAAGAGACCGTTTCCCGGGTTTGCAGGAAAGAGACCGTTTCCTGGGATTGCAGGAAACGGTTCGATACAAGTATTAATGAAGCAGCACCGCGCCTATTGGGAGATTGGAAAGAGGTGGCCATCAACAGACAATGTTGGAGGGATAGGTTCATACGAGTACAGGCAAAGGTTCAGCTCATAAGCCTATACAGATATAGAATTCCTTTAACTGGTCTTAAGGTGCATTAGTAAAGTATTAGTTAAACTTGTAATTAGACTAGCCATTCAGCATTTATGGTTTTTATTAGGCTCAAAAGAACACTGTCACAGGTAAGGTAGAAGTATGTCAAGAGCCCTTAATAACAGGAATGGGCTTGCGCCTGGCCGGGAAGTGTGAGAGCACTAAGCACAGTGTTTAACAATAAAAATATACAACTGCGAGAGAATTAATAGCCGACCTAGCACAATTTTAGTTTAACCTTTATTATAAATTATATTTTAAAAATTGGTATAAATATGTGCTAGTGCTTATATGATCCGAAATCATCAAGAGGAATATAACTGAACACTGTTAGTCATGAAAAGTACCTATTTTAGACCAATAAGAACATGGTAGGTGGGCTATTAATTTCCTCGCAGTTGCAATTACTTAATTTTATTACAACGATTTGATGTACTTTATTCATTCTTCAAATATTTAATTGCGATTGTAAGCTCAATTTTAAATTCGTATATGTCCAAATTATGAAAAGCTAATTTTTAAACCTAATTGTTTTCGGGGATTTTATTTTCTTTTTAATTTGTTTTCTACTACAGATGATACTTAGGTTTTCGCACATCTATAATTACTTTTTAAATGTTTCTACTTAAAATTAGAGAAATCATCGACTGATGGATTGATTAATGAATATTTCAGTAAATCTTCATTAAATGAGGTTCCCAAAATTAGCAAATGAGCTTCTGAAAAAGTACTTAACAGATAGTCATTAAAAATATTCATAAATCATAAATTTATCTAATTTAGACAGGCATTTTTAAAAGTGAGTCATTTATCACTTTAGGAATGGCTTCACAGAATTTTGAAATATTGCAAATAAATTCATAAATGATGACTTCACGTAAATTATTCAAGATGAAGTTGAAAAGATTAACATATCTTCCCAGAAATTTAATATGTAGTTTTTATTTACATGGTCATTTATTTTTGCAAATATTTGAAAAATTGAAAATTGGCAATTCTGTCAAAATAATTTTACTATTTCTAAAAATAATCGCAATATAATCATAAAATGTTTAGTTACATATTAGGTAAGCTATAAATATGACACGCCTTGTGGCCGATGTGGTAACGCATCCGGTTACCTCTGCGAAGCCAAGGGTTCGATCCCTGGGCGTCTAGGATTGACTGGGATCTTTTTCAACTGATCTAGGTGCTATTATTTGACTAATAATACATTGAAAACAAATAGTCACCGAAATGTCGAAAACTCGTTGGTTGAGGTTAAGACCCCCCATGTTTCTTACAGGAATTGAAAGGGTGAAAAAAGCGTTAAATATAATTTCTACTTTTGAGTTTATATTATCATTGAAATTAAATTGTTTTAACTAATGGATAACTGAAAAGATTTATTTTTATAATAATTCTTTTAAAAAAATATAACTAATTTTTATCTCTTTAAATTCCTGGGGGTCATTTCCGTAAGTTCCTCAGCTCTGTTCTCAACGGTTTATGTGATTATCGATAGGGACATTAACACATTTTAAGAAATATTGTGAGGAATACTTTATTTTCACCGATTTTAATTTAAATACCAGGTTATTTTAGTTAAATACCCATTGTAATGATCTAGTAAATTGTTTAGAAGTGAATTATTGTGCAGAAATTGTGTTGCATTGAGTAAAACACCAAAATTGTGGAAATTTCAGAAATTTAAAAATGTTATAATTTTTCTGTAATTTACGAAAAAAATAAAGATAAAAATAAAGATTATATTATATAAACTGAAGATGTATGTGGTTTAAATCTTATTGATGTGTTATTTTGGTGTAAAATTTAATTTATAGGTGACAAAAATTGTATTTTACAATTTGGTTGGGTTATTCATATTTCATCTCATATTAAATTAATTACTTAGTTTTCCCAGGGAAAATAATAAGAATATTTTCTAACTATATCCATTCTTCGTTTTTATTAACAAATGAATATAGCTGAATAATATAGCTAAAAATAAAGATACCTTTGATATAATCTTCTCTTCCTTGAAGGGAGAGAACAAATTTACCATGCTTTTTGTTGTTGTAAACTCGGGGATCAGGGAATGAGAGTTTACTGGAACGGACTGCAGTAAAGAACATACGAAGTCCCAACTAACCGATTTTGGCCTTTTATTGAATATTTGTTTTTAGTGTACTATTACTCAAGTAACAGTTTCTAGGCTGGTTGAATAGGATCCCCTCAATCCGCCCAGGATTCTATCCCATCCTTACTAGGAAGCAGTTGCAAAACTGTACTTTTTAGTTTTAGAGACGGATTTTTAATGATTGCATTTTTAAATTAAAATACATTATAAAAGACTTTACAACAGGGTCGATAAATGAGGTCTTATTAAATAGTAATTTTAAGTAAGCCCATGTTTTTAATATTGCTTATCGTCCGTGTTTGATATAAAACTTTATTTTAAAAAAACGTTAAATTTCTATATAAAACATATGCTTTATAAAAAGATATTATAACCGTAATATCAATTTCATTAAAAAAAAGCCATAAAATATATTTTAATACCAGAACGAACTTGATATTCATGAAAACGACAACCAAATACAATATGTATTTAATAACTGTGCAGATAACAACAATTACCTCTCTATTAACATTGAATAGAGCTGTGTTATTTGCTCATTTTATTAGCCAATTAAACGATGATATTTACGATTACATGCTTTCGGTTGATATATCCGAATAAATGTCTTTGAGAGAACGAGGTCTGTAATTTATGTACTTTCATTGCAGCTGGTCGTGTAATCGCAGTTGGCGATGGATGTCACCGAGCTTGCATAAGGTGAATGTGAAAAAACAAAGCTGAAGATCGCTGGTTAGGAAGCAAAAAAGAAGAAGAATCAACATAATAAGAAGAAACAGACTTTGACAATAGAGAAGCAGAAGATCGGACAGGCTTAGAGATCGTGCCTGAATGAAGAATGGCAAGCGGCGGAGAAACACGCGAGCGAATTTCGGTTTTTCTTTGACTTCTTCTAACGAAGAAGAAGAAAAAACAAAAAATTGCAAAAGAACAAAATCTAGTATTCATCGGATAAATTGGCAAATAATGAGAAGGAATCTCGTCGGACTTGGACAAAGTATCGAAAAGTTCTTCGGCTCATTGTTTCGAGGAAATGCGAAAAGAGAGCCCATAATTTGCCGATTGGCAAAAATAATAAAATTAATTTCCGATGGTTATCAACAATGATGGTGTTCCTCCACCACAGCCTTCCATCTCGTCTCGGCTTTCAAAGAATAGAGTCAGGTTGTTTTTCTTGTAATGTTCTCCTCCTCATTATGCTCTCGTACGGATGTTTCGGAATAAAAGGCGCTGTTTTGAAGAGGAGAAGAGTAATTCAATTTACAAGATGCCTCTTCTTTACCGACTTTTTTCCGCCCTTTCTTTCTGTTTTTTTGTGCTCAACCTGATCAAAACGAAAATTTCAACCTTAAATTATTATCAAGGCCCACAGAGAAGAGGTTAAAGAACCCAACAGGCGAATATAAAGCGCTTGAAACATGTTTCCAAGTAACCCTTAACGACCCAAGACTGGCCTTTTAACCCTATGTCTGGAATAAGCATTTGTTTTTATCTTATTAATTGCTCCATTCTTAGATTGTAATAGATATATCCTGTTTTTTTAAGTATTCTTACAATGAAAAACTTATGATTTTATTTATGACATTTTTTTAAAAGTCATAGGCAAAAACAGGACTTTTAAAATTTCATTAATTTAATTTATTTCAAAACTATTAAAGTATCGCCATGAAGAAGAAAGTGCAATTTTTTTAAAGGAATTTTATTTATATTAATACACGCCACATTATTTTTTAAGTACACATTTTCAATGATATTTTAAGGACAAAATTTTAATTTGACAATCGATGTCATTTTATTGTACATACCATAAATATATACAAATTGTTAATTTTGTGAATGAAGCAAGTTGGTTTTCTAAGATTTATTTTTAATTGGACTATGGGATTTGTACGAAATTACCAGTCACATTTAAAAATAATGGATGAAAAGATGAAATGGAGTTTTAACTGATTAGTATGAAATTTGGTCTTTTTTCTTCTTCATGAAATTTATTTTCATGAATAAAATGGATTTTAATATTTATTGACCAATCTCGATGGAAATATAATAGTTATTTAAACAAAGTGTAGAAAAAAATGGATTAAAGCAAACACGAGTAAAATTCTAGAAAACGAATGAAATGAGTATCGACGAATGTTTAATTATGAGTTTTTCCAACCAGTCTTTTAGAATATTTTATACAATTCGCGATACGATGTTTATTTTGAATATTATATTTTTATTCCTCAAAACTGTGATTTATTTTTATGATATTGAACGAATTCACTTGAAATATAAATAAGTCAATGGTTTCTTTACAAAATTTATTTTGAAACAATTTATATTTTATGTTTAAATAAAATAAAAATAATAAATTTGTATTTAAATAGTAATAAGAGTTTCAGAGCTCTCATTTTATCGTTTAGTTGTAAACCATTAAAAATTAAAAACTTCTAAGTTTGAATTAAATATTAATATGTGAGTATGAGGTTGTATGTATTAAATTTTCTTTAAAATTTAGTTAAAATCTATCTATATTGGTCTTGTCATTTGTGATCAGCATGGTTGAAGGCCCAGTGCAAAATTTCATACAAATCAGTAAAAATCGATTACCTCTTTCGTCCATTCTTTTTTAAATGTATTTATGACTGGAAATTTCAAACAAATTTCACAGTTTAATTCAAATTGAATCTTAGTAACCAACTTAATCACTTCATTCACAGAATTGGCAATTTGTACACATTTATTTAGAACAAAATGTTGTTTTAGATAAATTGATTTTTAAATTGAATTTTTTTCCTGAAAAAACGTTGAAACCGGGTGCTGAAGTTTTGTTCTCATTGAAATAATAGCAGTTATGAAATTTTCTAGTGAATTTTCGTTAAATTTTAGTTTTAACAAAATTTTAATTAAAACTATTGATTTTAACTAAAATATATTGATAATCCCAGCAAAATTCTATTAATTTCCAGCCAAAAATTTACCGTTTCATCTTCATGGCGATGCTTTATTGTCTTTTTAAAGTAATTATGATACATGTTAAAATGACCCTTTGCTGGTAGGACATTTTCGAGCAAAGTTGTGAAATGACGTCAATGTGGCGTCATAATTTTGCACATATAAGTGTGTTTCATCAAAAATATTTTATCTTTTTGTTATTTTAATAAGATTGTGATAGTCTTTTAAAATATTTTTAATGATATATAATTAATCTTTCTACAAAGCTTGATACCTTTATATTTGAAAACGAAAAGTTCCACTTAAAATTCATATTGTTCCGAATTTAATTCTGAGTGATTTGTATTGCTTTTCCAGATGAAAACCACGGTATCTAATTAAAAGAAGTATTTTTCACCATTGATATGATAATGACATTATATATTTCGTTACATAAACCCTTTACAATAGAGTTTAGCTTTTAAACTGCACCAAATTAAGTGATTAAACCGAGGTATTCAAGTATAAAATCGGCTTTAAAACTCGCATCGCTCTTTTTTGTCTTGTGTTTTGTCTACTGGAATCTCCATAAACATTACAGACTACACGTTGTCTCTAATGGTGATGGTCATCCAAATTGGTGAAACTTAATAGCGGATAAAAATCAGTTGGAAAACAATAATTAATTATGGCATTGTCGTTTGAGACAAATCTTCACCTGCTAATTGAATATTCCCTCTGCATTTGTTGGAAATGTGAATTTGACCATGAGATGTGTGTAAGGTTGTTGTAGGAAAAAAAACGGCTGAAGAAAAAAAAACGAGTAATTGTTAGATTCTTTCCCACCATCAAAGTAAAAATGCCCATCAAGAAATGTAACAATGATCGTAATCATTGTGAGCTGAAGACTCTGAACAACACAGCAGCCCGAAAAAAATTGTAATGAAAAACAAAAAGCAAACACAACCGCAGCGAGTAATTCGTAGGAAGTAATTTTCGGAAAAGAATTTTCATTGTAATATAATAAAAGCGTGCACAAAAGTACTAATAAATTTAAATGGAATTAAATTAGACAGTTTGTAAGGCCTTTATGACAAATTAAGAGATCACCTTTTTCGACATGGAGGAGTCAAGCAACCGAAATAAATTGAGGCTTGCTACTTGTATTGTCATCGTCAGTAATTTTGGCGTGGTATTATCGTAAAAAAGAAAGAAAAACTGCAAAAATTCACACAATACCGAATTCTATGCGATTAAAAATTTGTATGGAATGACGTTTGTAATAATGGTCGTATGTGAGTCGCCTATAATGATCGTAATAAAAATGAGACTTTTTCTCGGTTTTACGATTTCCTTATTAGATGCTGGTTGTGTGTAAGTTTTGAATCTTGAACCAAACTACATACGATGACAGTTATTGTGACTTTGAAAATGGCTTTTACGAAACGACGTGCAAAAGCGAAAAATGCGCAATTTAAGAACCGATTTGATAATTCTCTCGTTCGTTTAACGAGCAAAAAGTGAAAGGCACAGAGAGCAACAGAAACAGGCCCAAAAAGCCGTGAATTTTTAACATTTATACGATCTCTGGCGAGATTTCGAGAGGATTGGCCACAGACAGATGAGATAAAGTGCAGTGCCTTTATCCAGAAACGACTCCATATGTATTTTACAAGACATTTATTTTAAAATGTATTTCGTAATACACACCAGACCTTAATTACATATTACATCCATTTTCAATTATTCTCGGAAATAAAATAAGCGTCAATCTTAATGGAATTCCCATTTTATTTGATTGTTTGGGCAGGCATTTGCCAATTATTCACTTCACTTATGATCCAAGCTTAAGGGCATAACGGTATTTTGCGAACATTAGAGGGAATGAAAAAATAGGTAAGCCTAAGCACTAATATTACATAATTTTAACTCTTTAAAATTGATTACCTAAACAAAAACTACAAATATGTTTTTAATTTCTAGTTATTAATAGTCATAAGAAATTATCAACAACACTTCTCTTTAAGTTTTCTTTTTTAGGCCTTTTCGTTACATATAGTTAAATCTATATTATAAAACTAAAATTTGTTTTGTCAAAGTCGTTTTTATATAACAAGTGCTTTAAAGAATTCTTTCAAGCGGGTGGTTTAAAATTAAAAAGTACTAAATTAGTACGAAACCAATTGTTTTCGGACCATTTAAATTTAAACCATTAGTTAATGGATGATATTTCTTATATATGCGAGTAAGAGAAACAATATATAGCTTTCTCCATCTTCCCGTGGAATTAGAAAAAGAAAGAAAAACAATATTTTCAATTATTTTCAAATTTGATTTCTAAAAAACGAATATTATTTAATTTTTATTTTAATAAAACATAAAATTTTGTATAAAACACGGTCGAAAAGCATTATTAAACACACGTTGCTCAAAATCTTCAATTATCGTGGCGGAAAAATGACATTAGGGCAGTAAATCTTTGTAATGGATTTGCACAAAACGGGGTACGTAAACTTGTAGGTAATATTTTTTTGCAAGTCTCTTCCATTATCGCTTTCACTTAGGAGATAGATATGAAACACGAGTGGCAAAATGCTCTTTTAATTACCGATGCGTTAAATAATAGATGTATAAAATGATCTTTTTATTAAAAAACAAAGGAATTTGTTTAAAATATTTCCACATAAAATTTATAAACATTTGTTATTTAATTGTACAAGTTTTATCATTTATAACTTAACATTATTCTTCTTGACACAAGATAAGTTTATAATTAAGTTTTTATTGGGGTTGTATAAATAATTTCTTTTAAAATTTATATATAATTGACTTTTCTGCTTTTAAATTCTGTTCCAATTTTTTTAAAACTTGTTTTAAAGTAACATTTCGGGAAATCTTAATCATTTTTTTCATAACAGCTGTGTTCATTGACCTTTGTCTTGGTAATAAAACAATGGCCTAGGTTTTTACAGGTAGTTTAACCAGAGTAATAACTCCAATTATCGGGGTTTTAACCTGTCCTTTTAGCGGCATTTATATTGTTTCAAATGATCATTTTTAGCCCACCCATAAAAGACTATTTTCGTAAATTTCTTAAATTAAAATACTTGGTAATTTATCATTTAAAATATTATTCTGGATATTCGACTATTTCTTACCCGAAACTTTTTTTTTGAGTTGATTGATCGATAAATTTGGTTTTATTTAAAGAACCTGATACACTTCAATTCATGCTTTTACGACAGGTGGTTTTGATTTAAATTTAATTAATAGTTCACAGTGTATTAATCACATCACAATTATTTTTAGAACCATTAAAGTTGTGTTCATTGACGATCATCTGGGCCATAAAATGAGCAAGGGCCTAGGTTTAATGTCGGTAATTAAAAGAGGCGACGAATTGGAGTGTGCTGATTTTTCCAACAGAAATGGCGTTTTTTCTACGGTTAATTGACCCTTTATATTTCCGAAGTACGGTCATATGGAAGGCCTTAATTTGATGACAACTCATTTTGAAAAAAACAAGTGCGAAGTTTGTAACAGAAAAGTATTCTTTTATAATTTTAGTTATTTTTAAATAATTTAACTTGATAAAAATAACAAAATTGAAAAATAAAAATATTTAGAATATTTATTTCAAAATTTCGATTTTACGTATAATCAAACTTAGACCTTCCATATAACCGTACTTCGGGAATGTTCTACCTTTTTCTTATTATAATTATAACAAGACTCTTATTCAAAGATTTCTTTAATAATTTTATAGAAATACTAGTTGACCCGGCTAACGTCGTACCGCCTTAGAATCAAGAGAAAAGAAAGCTTAATGATATTAGGCCAATGTTTTAAATGTACGTATAGTAAAGGCAAGATTTTGAATTTATTATTATTCTAATTCTAAAAAAGTCCGTCTGAGTGGTCAAGTGGTTAGCGCCCTTGTCTGCCTTCCCGGAGGTCACATTCAGTGCGAAAAAAGTTTTTCCATTTGTGTATCAATAACACTTCGAAATAGTATTCATAGCGAATTATAAATAAGTAATGGCGCAAAAATATATTTAAAATGAAAGGATTGACAGGATCCGTTTACAACTGGTCTAGGTGCTATTAATTGACTAATAATACACTGAAAAACAAACAGTCACGAGAAGTCTAACACCCGTTGGTTGAGGTTGAGACTACCCCGAGTTCCGTACTTTAATGTAGTGGGAAAATATTATTATTTTAAATACACGTTATGTTTATAAAAACAGTTAATTTGTTATTAAAAATTTTGTGAAATTTGTAAGATCGAAATTATTTAAATATATAGGACAGAACAAATAAATATTTAACATTTGAACTGTTGCCTATTATCGTATTTAGTTATTAATTGTATTAATTAACTTAAAAAGCCTTTTGCGACGAAATTTAACATAATTCATATGATTTCACTTCAAAAATAGAAATGGTGTGACAGTTAAACAGTTTAACCTTTTTGTTAATTGACTTCGACAAAAAGTTGTTTTGACAACTGAATGAAACAACAAAATTCTACGCATTCAATTTGAATTATTGAAATGTATAAAATAAAGTTTTATCACTTATAACTTTCTTTATCCCTCTGAAGTCCGGAACAAATAATTCTACACAAAAATTTAAAAAAATCGGTCAAGCTATTCTAGAGTAAAGCGAATCATTCGTTGACCAATTCAAGGGATATAAAATGTATTAAAAATCTATATCTAAAAATACTAACTACTCTATTTTACATAATTTAAACATAGCACAACGAATTATGCAAATCATTCCGACAAAAACATATACATATTTGCATGATTTTAAATTCCCACGATCATCAATAATTTTGCACATAAAATTATGAGCAAAATAGTATAAAAAATCTATTATGCAAACCTAGTTAATTACCTAATTAGATCCTCAAAAAAAACCTAAAGATCGCGATAATTTGGTAAAAAGGTTATAAAACAATTGACAAAAACGCAAATTACACGGCAATCACAGTATTACTACACGTTAAGGTAATCATTTCCTGATTTAAGGCGCGTCATAATCGATTTGGTAATGCACTCAGACACTCGTTTATGCTCATATGTAATACTTCTGAAACGCGTGTGAACTGTCTACTTAATTTATTAGAAATTATTTACAATTATTTATTGCTGGAAAAACAGAAAACCCGATTGAATTTTGCAAAGTGACATTAATTAAGCGTCAAATAAAACGTCATCGATAATAAATAAATTGCAAGTTAATGGTAAGCGAGCTAAGGTAAGGGGTCTTGGAAACGGGTTCACAACAAAGCCATTATCTCACCGGCTGGATCACAGACAATAAAAACCTGCATCAGAACGAAAATAAAATAAAGAAATGACCTATCGATTGAGCGGGTTGAAAGTGAAAAAACAAAACCTGATTGGAAATGATTACGTAATCGCCTGCTTGGATTGTTGTAATGAAGCCGTCGTTTTATTACTTCTTTTCACCGAGACTCTGGGTGCTATAGAAATAATTAATTGATTGGGGCGGAGGCTGTTTTCGTGTAAATCTATCTCGTACAACAAATCAGAGAGAGAAAGATTAATAGAGCGATTTGCAGCCTCTTTGAAAATTGATTAATGCTAACCGAAAATTGATTTCAAATTGGCTACTTTATGCAAGTAAATAAATGGGATGTGTTTCGTGTTTGCATGTTTTTTCCTCATTTAGTGCCAATTTTTACCACAACAAACCTTCACTTAGGCTAAATGGCTTAATTTCGCTATATACTGGTCTATGTCCATATTCGATAATAGTAAATTTACATAACAAACACACGTGGCAATTAGTATTAGAAAATACAGGCGGTTAAATAAGACCGTGTGCAATTTGCCAAATAGGGAAATTTTAAGTTCAATTTCAATTAATTGTTCCTTGATGCGTGAAATTACATAAATCTTTCAATTTGTGTAAACATCGGAATTGGTGATTTTATGAATAATTTTTGAATTTTGATTCGGCTTGGATTTGAACAAATACAGGAATGAGAAGTTTAATTAACCAAATTATGGGTTGAATTTTCTTAAATTTAAACTTTAATGTTCAAATTCTATTACTGGGATTAAATTTTAGTCTCTTTGACAGACTAACATGACAATGCTTTATTTTAAGACATAAAAGGTTTGAAAACTTACGTTTAAACACCGTAGAATTTATTTGTTGTGCAAAACTAATATGTTACATGATTCAGATCGAGCTAATATTGTAAACCAATTAATGTATTTTAAAGGTTTTTGAGTCAAAAATTCGGTAACGATTATTAACTCGTTTTGATGGAATTTACTTTAATATTTCCTTATTGAAAATCGCTCATTTAACACCCTTGTAGCATAAATAACTATTTCCAGAAATGATTATTGAAATGTAGTTTAAAAGTATATTTTTCCACTTTCGTATGGTTAGCTTTTCGACATCAATTTAAGTTTCATAAACTGTCCCTTTTTCGCACTAGTAAAAATTTGGAGTTTTTATATCACTAGTGAAGAAATAAAAGTCATTATTTATGAATAAATTTATTTCAAAGTCAAAATTTGGGCACCATTTTGAGAATATTCGTGATAACGGACAACCGTTCAAATAGAGACCGTTATAGCGGAAAAGTTTAGAAATAATTTGTATACATTTGATGCGTTCAAAGTAAGCTTTTGTTCACTCATAGCATCCATTCAAAATGAGTTTTTCTTCTCTAGTGAGACAAAAAACAAATAGTGATACTTTGTCTCACGCTCACGTACTATTCAAATCAAAGACACTAGATTACAAATGTATAAAAATATGTGTAGTCTACTTTCTTGTCAATCTCAGCAAGCTTCGGTTGACAACTGAAATTCTCAGTGAACAAAATATCACTTTGAACCCTAAGTGTACAAATAAATTTAAGAGAAGAGCAATTAATAAATAATCTCCTGTTTGGGTGTAAAATCTGTTTTTAATTCGGAAACGTTGTAAAATTTGCCTAACGGCTCGTATTTCACACTCATTTCCTCGTTAAAAAACGGCTTATTTTATATCGTTGTAGTACGAGAAACTATTTTATTTTCTCAAGAATCAAATAATAGATATTTAATTAAAATTTTTTTCACACATTATTTTTAAGACATTCGATTGTAAAACATGTTTCAGATATTTTAATTTTATGGTTATTCAAGTATACAAGTTTATGGGTTGTATATAAAATTTGCTAATATATTTTTTTAATTTTAAAAAGTCTTATTTTTTAAACTCTTTTTGATATATGTAAATTAAAATGTTAATATATGATAATATGTTAAAATTAATAATTGATTATGATTCTCTGTCACTTCCAATGAAGTACGTTATTTTATTTAACATACTGTACATTAGATCAAAACATGTGGAGTAGAAAATTGGCTGTAATATTCGCAATGTAATATGGATTTATTGGCAAAATGAATGCGCTTTGGGTGCGCGAAAGTCACATGTTATCCAATCAAAACACAGGGTATATATTTCTATCACAATTATATATAAAATATTCCCTGGCTCGGTGGAAAATTGATAGAAAAATCACATTCAATTCATTTGCAATAATGTTTGTTATTCAATTGGATCATAAAATATTGCCATGTTTTGCAGTCGGAAATAATTCACCTATGCCGAGAATGTTGTTCAAACATTGACACAGTATCGTGCAATGCTGAAACTTGTAGAAAAAATCACTAATTACTTTGATAAAGAACCATGAAAAATGATGGTTTATGGCGATTATTTTGAAATGGGGTAAAAACAAAAAAAACACAATACAAAAGTAATTATTGCCTCAAGTGGGCTTTATGCTTTGTGTCTGATTCGAATCTGTAACCTGATTTATCTGATAAAATAAAAAGAACTCGCTCAAACACCACATAATCATTATGGTAATTCACGCCCCCAGTATATTTTAATAGGGCTTCTTCAGGTTGCACCACGAATCTTAAGCAGCGCACGTATGATAATCAAATTGAATATTATGATCAAATCAAGGGCAGGTTGAGAAGTAGAACTTAATTCTTAAACTAATAAAATCTATTCTTAATAATATTACAAATGTTTTAATATTTTATAGATTCTATTCCTCTAGAAAGTGCTCCATAAGCAAATCGTGTTTAATTATGCATTATCAAATACCCACAGATAATCACAAATAGTTTAAATACACAAAATTAGTAATTTGTACTAATATTCAATTCCTAAAATTTATAATTTTAGATTAGAAAATATATTTTGACATTTTCTTACTACTACGGTTAAGTTTTTCTTATTAAATGACCAAATCTAAGATTTATCTTAAATGCTGATTGAGGTCTTAGTAAAATAACAAAAAGGTAGAACATTCCGAAACACTTTCCAACAAACTGTAATGATATTCCAGATTGTGACGTCACTTGGACTGCACTTTCCAGCTCTGTGCATAATGAGTTGTTTCCGAAGTGACGTCAGAGGCTGGAATATCATGACAACTCTGTTGGAAAGTGTTTCGGAATGTTCTACCAATAAGGGGTTATTGTGTTAAGACATCTGTTCTATCAGGTATACATTAATGATAAAGTGGAATGTTCTCAATTTCCATGCATTATCGAAAAATTTAGACCGAAAGTTCTATTCGCTTGACAGCCACTTTTCTTAATTGAGCTTACTGTGGCTCGCATTCTAAATCGGACACCCACATTATTATTACCACAATTGCAAAATCTATTGTATTTTGAGTTAGAAATTTATTGTAGTCAACCTCTAGATCACTTTGTTGAACAGATGATGATACTTCTAAAGACAGTCTGGACAGACAGTTATTAAGTATTTTTAAATATTTGGACGACTGGATGATTTAACCAACCATTTAGATTCGTTTATGAAATTGTAAAATACACAGTTAACGTTAATTGCATAAAATATTTCTTTATCAAATTGTTTTTATATTCAAAAATAAAAGAAATTATATCCCTTGACCACTTTGTATGTTGCTTTAGATAATAAAACACCATGAAATTGCAATGCTATAATTTGATATGTGATGTAGAGAAATAACTGAATAATGTGGCGTCCAATTTAGAATGCAAGCCACAGTATGTGTTTAGACCTTAATTTGAGTTTTCTTATTTTTAATTATGTATTGTACTTAAAAAAAGCTTATAAACATGTGAATTGTATAAAATTCAGTAAAAATAATTATATAAATAATAATTAAGCACTCTTAACTTTAAGAAAACTTATTTCATTCGATTTGTAGAACTTTACTCGTGTTTAGTTATGGTTCTTTTTTTACAGACGTTATTTGAATAACAATTTTACATACGAATTATTTGTAATGTTGGTGTAATGTTGTATATTAACCTTAAAATCGGTTTCTCTACCGTAGCAGGAAAAACCTTTTTTTAAATCCCCTCTAAAATTTTTTTATAACTATGTAAGGACTGTCACAAGATTTTAAATATTGCCATTCTCAAGATGTGATGTAAATTATACTAAATTAAATATTAAATATTATATAACAAACAAACGTGAAAGACGTCGTTTAAAATACGATATATAAAGTTCACCGGTCATGAACTCCAATCTCATCAAAGAGCTTTCACTATGGACCATCCGAAACTATTAAATTTCGATGAAATCAATTTAAATGGTTTTGGTTTATGTTAACGTTTTATCTCAATATTCAGTGGGCTTTTACTACAAATTTAAATTTCAAGAAGTGCAAATATCGTTTCGTTTTTATGTTTTTGAGTTTTTGACTCTTCCGGTGATATTTTTGGAAATAGTTATGTAATATTTTTTTAAATTTTTGGTTTAAATTTGTTCTTTTTTAAATTTGAGTTAAAAATTTTCATTCATTTAATGTAAATTTGTTACAAATAAATATTTAATAAAAAGAAGACTTGTGATTCAAATAATTAAATACTAATCTATTCATTTTATTTAAATGAAATGCTAAAAAATTATTATTTTTTTTTATTTATAATTAAAACTTTTTTCTAAATTAAAATAATTATAAATATTTAAACAGTTTTCTTCTAAATTAATATTAATTGTGAATATTATTTAAGAACCATCGACTTTTCAATCCACCCTCATTCTACAATTACTCGTATTCTGATTTTGTTTTTTCAGAGAAGCGCAGCGATTTACGATTAAATTTGGAGCACAGACAGAAGAGCGCGGTGAAGGAGAATAGAACAAGTTAAGAACGGGAGGAGGTAATTAGGGCTGATCAGTGTTTATTGTAAATCTAATTTCTGCAATTATTCTTCAGTTGTGCCAATAAATTGGCGGAAAATGACTGAGAAATGGACTGAGCGAGAGACTGAGAAAGCCGCTGCTGCCGCCTAGGAGTAAATCTTCCGGATTTGATAGGGCTGTCATTTCAGTGGGCATTCATTGATATATTGTGTGGTTCTGGAGGACCATTGGTTCTTAGCAGTGCAGCGCAACCGTGGGACTCTCTCGACTAATCGCGATCTGGAAGGTTTCTTTCTGTCTGGAGGAAGTTTAATGCCATTTTTCTATTCTTATTTTTTTCATTGCTTCAATTTCTTTCGTTGTCTATTTTTCTTTTATTATTATTAATGAGGGGGCTGATTTCTGGCCTAAGAGTCTGTGTCTCTCTAGTAAGTAGAAACCTAAAGTACATCTGGACTTTATTGCCGTAATATCCGCGGAAATCGTAAAGAATGGACTAAGCTACCTACGTGGCAATCATCAAGGTATAAATGGAATTGTCTAAGAATAATTTTTGCAAAAAAATGGGATTACTTTATTGGCCATTAGCGATCGTGCAAACGATGAAAAACAGTGTGGAGGGAAATTTGTCAAATGGAGATCCTTGAGGCCAGTCGCGGTGGTCATTAGCCACGGTTTTCTTACGTTTTGTAATCGTTGTTTTATGTTAGAGAAAGAAAGATATTAAAAGGTGGTGAGTGGCTTGAAAACGAGATTATTAAAATGATGTATTGCTTAAGAAGTAAGTTTATTATTTTAGCTTCAGTTGAACTCTGAATATTTATTTGGGCAAGAAAATCAATAAGATGAGATTTTATTAAATACATTGTAGATGGCCTATGTGTTTAATAATGCTTATCTGTCGCGTTTTATACAAGACGTTATGCATATTTAACAAATCTTTGATTTATTCTGAGGAACCATCTCCAATGACAGTATTTGCGGATTCTATTTTCTGTCTGTATTTGACTCCTGTTTTGCTTCAGGCGTCTTCTGACTGGAATGTGCCAATTATGCATTTTGATTTCTTCATGGCGCCAAATAGCGCTTATTAAAAATTATATTCTTTTGTCTTTTCCTAGAAGCTAATAAACCAACATCAAACTATCCGAGTCGCGTTTAATTTAGACGAACACACAGGTCGAACTTTTCACACTATTGATTAAACCTCATTTAAGAAGCCATTTGCGATTTCAGATCGATGTGTTCGAACAAATCGGGTAACGATCCTGTTGAAATGTCTTTACCATTATACAAAAATTTTAAATTTAATTGTATTTTCTTGTTTCTTTTCTACAAATTGGTTATAGTAGAGAAAATATAATCTTCTGTTCGTATTTTGTAAATAATTACCATTTTCTAAAATATGAAAACGAAAGTTTGCTTTAATCGATCACACAATCATTGTGCAGAAAGGTCTATGAACAATTCCAAATTAAAGAACACTTGTTACTATTCGGCGAGATTGCAAAATTGTCTTCGTATCATAATAAAATAAGAAGACCAGTATTTCAATATTTGGACGAGGAAATTATATGCAAAGAATTCTTCCACAAGAGAGTAACAGTTGAATTTCTAATGGAAGAAATCCCTGGCTTACACCTAGAAAGGACTGAACTAATTGTAAGGAAAATCCTTTTAGCACATGTGGTAATTATACCCCAACAATATTTCTCATAATCGAATATTGTGAAGAAGAAAACTCGAAGGAGGAAATTCAACAAGTCTTCAGAAAGAGGTATAAGGACAATGTTTTTTGGTAATTATTCTATTTATTTAGTCTTTTTGCGGATCCAAATCCAAAAGATCTTGCATCATAATGAAGTTCAATAATTCGAGTGGGATTATAACTGGCTAAAACTGGAGAATCCGTCAAAAGTTGTAATCTGTTGAACGACTCGAGACACCTCTCGTTAAACTCAAACCTTACACCATGGCGCAAAAGATCTTGCAATGGCTTCGCGAATTTTGAAAGTGCAGAAAAAATCGCCGAAAATCAATCCTATACATGATTTAATTTTAGAAGTATTTTTAGGTACTGGGCACCTCTGAATTGAAGCAGTGTGTAAATTACTAGGACAAACACCCAAACTTGAAACACAATATCCCAAGTATTCTATTTTCTCAAAACCAAATTGTTTACTGTTATAAATAATATCACAATCTTAACTCACATAATAAATAAAAGACCTAGTTTTCTTGAATGCTAACATAATAATAACTTTATTTTCCAGATCTCTCGCTCTCCGGGGAGAGCGAGAGTTATATTCTACAACAACGTCGTGAAGCGTAAGAGAGGAAGCGCCCGCTCTCTCTTCCGATTCTATACACAAATTTTTGAATTTTAAATTTGTTTAAATTTCAATTTAGTGCTTTCCACAACTAGTTTAAGAATCTTTGTAAGTAGTAATTTATGAGATTCAGAGTTTTTTGTGGCGAAAAGTATGTCGTCCATATAGAACATAATTTTACGTTATCAATCATATCTTGAAAGTTATTATTTATTGGCTGGATTAAAACTTTAGACTTATTTTTGTAATTTTCAATAAAAATAAAAACAAATTACAATGAAACATTCAATAATAGCTTTTATTTAAAAATGACAATAATATCTGTTTCCTAAGCATAACTCAATTTCGCTCACTGTATTGTTAAGTTGAACTTCTCTTTTAGAGGTCAAAAATAAGAAATAAAGTGGTTTTTATACTTGACTATAAAATGATCTTAAATAAACCAGTTTATTTATAATATTAACCGTAATTTAAAATAAACAAAATATGTTCCGAAGATCAAACAAATAATTACAAATTTATTTCAGATCTATATTAATTATCTCAATTAAAATTCCATATTTAAGAGTGTTATCTTTACGTTAATTTTGTATTCAGATACTTTAACTAAATTGAATAAAAACTATCGTAAATTAACACGTTACTCGTATAAAATGACTTCACTCTTATTTTTAGCGTCTGAACTTGACACTTTGCTAATTTTGTAAGATTAAAATCGGGTTTCGGTAATTAATTAGAGAATGTTTCTTTGTATTCCAAATAAATACCAAGTTCTATTTGGGAACCCAACGAAAAGATAAAAAATTACAAAAAAAACTATAATGAAAATTTTTTTACAGTTTAATTTTCCATTTCAAAAGTCCATTTATCTTGTTGTGATATATATTTTTATCATTTTAATTAATTTATATTGTTGATTATGCAAAAGTAATCAATAATATAGTTCATAATTCATGTATCTTGGGAAAAATAAATATATTCAATATCGAAATGGAGTAATTCCGTTTCGAAAACCCCATTTAATTAGTTATTAAATCAACTTTTATTTTAAATTTTAGTAAAAGTCTTACAGCCAATGACGTTTCAACCAATTAAATGTAAATATCAATTACAGTTTTACAACATGATCGCATAATTTTCATATAAAGAACAAAATAGTTATTTGTGATACAAGGATGTAAAGTTAAATGTGTTTTAATGAGTGAAACGAGTGTGAAACTTTCGAGTCGAAAAAAAAAATTTAATTTAAAAAGTACGCAATATGGTTATTTTGCAACATAATCACGGTCACATGGCCTGGTATAGGCCAATATTTTGTGTAGTTTAACGGCAACAATGGTGACCAAACTTTGACTTTGAGGCAAATTTATTGGATAGTTTATGACATTTTTTCACTAGTGAAATAAAAATTCGAAATTTTCACTGAGTGAGATAAAGTGAAACATTACGAAACTAAAATGAATATCGAAAAGCTTATGCTTCGATACTGGAGTGCAAAAAAGTATTTAATTCATGAATAAATTGAATCAAAAATACTTTAAAATGCTTATTTATAAAAATTCATTATGTTTTTACTGAATTTTTTAAATACAACATGAAAGTGAAACCACTTTTTATGCTCCCAAAATTAAGTTATAAAATCTTCTTTTTATAGATAAAAGTAAAAGTTTCACATAAAAATGCTTTAATGCCATTTTAGTATGTAAAATTATTCAAATAAGAACCATTTATCAGTTTCACAGCGCCATGACCATTAGAGTTCTAATTTAGTTAGTTTTGGTGAGAATAATTCAAGATTTCAATCATATCCGTTATTGTATTTTGGTATAACAAATTATAATAATTATTGTGATTTAAATAATCTCATAAATATGAATGTTTAAACAAATTACCATTTAACATTCAATTAAAGTGAATTAAAATGAGTTTTTTTCATTTCAAAGAACTTCTTACATTATTCTGAATAGAAGAGATCAAAGCACTCGTTGCTAAGAACGTCAATTCCTTGTAGACATTTCAATTGGTGTAATTATTTAACTCTGTGTCGATGGAACTGGAAATCCATTTTTTAAGATGAAATGATTAATCTGTAGCCTTGAAAGCTTCATAATGAATGCCACTGGTGCTTCTTGTTATTAGCCATTGAGATGGTGCAGCAGTCAGTGAAGAGAAGTTGGCTTTGCATTTCAATGACCTTACGATTTTTGTTTTTTTCAACTATAATTTTTTGCTCATCAAGAAGAGCTCAATTTCGATGAAAGACGTCATTTTTTGTGAGTATTTGATGCGGTTTTACTTAAAATCCGCTTTTAATAAAGTCAAAACAATGACACAAATTAGCGATCGAGAGATAGATGATCACCTTTTGATCATCTTATCGGTGATCTTCGGCATGGAGAAATAAATCTCAAATTGAAAAGTTGGGGGCTTTCTGATGAGAAAATTGGAGGCTCCCCGGAGATGAATTAGAAACTCTTCGAATTGAATAATAAATAAAGACGACACCACCAGCAGAAAAAAACAATAAAAATACTAAATTTCACCTTTTACCAAAACAAAAGTCTCGATTTCTGGCGACACTTTTCAGGCTTCTACGATCGTAAACTGGATAAATTCGGTGAGCACTTTAATTTTTGGTTTTTTCTCTTGATCACGTTCCAATTTTTAGCACACTTTAAAAAGGTTGACAATAAAATGACACGAAACACAACACTTGCACTTGGTGGAAATTTAATTGAGGTTCTTTAAATCGACCCTGGCTGGTCTAATTCTCACTAAAACCACGACTTGCTGAGCTCATCTAATTTCCAAGCACACATTTCATTTCCAGCAACACCAAAAATAGCACCGCAAAATTAATTCACGTTTTCATTACTCGAGATCGGCTTAATTTTGTGATTCTTTTTTTTCTATTTTCTGCAGACTCACTTTTTAAAAGACATTCAACATTGGAAACACAATCAACAACTGCTTCACCTCACCACTCCACAGACCCGTAGAGCTCCTCGCCAAGATTGAGCGAAACCAGGTAAATTAACTTATAACGAGCTTACAAGAGGTGCGATCGGAAAGTAAAAGTTGAGTTGAGTAATAAAGTGGTTTATAAACAACTATTCAAACAACATGACGATAAAGACCACAATTCAACAAGAATAATTTTTAAGAATACGAGTGAAATGAGTATTAGTAAATATTTTATTTCTTAGTAGTATTCAGCTTAAAAATGATTGGCTTTTATAAAGGAAGCATAGAAAACTAATTTTTTTGTAATATTTTTTTTTATTTTAAACTGTTTAATTTGATATAATTTTGATATTAATAGCTTTTTTTATTGTTTTTTGTTAATAATTTCGAAAAATCTTTGTTTTAATGTGATAACAACTTTTGCTGGTAAATATATAATAGTTGAGCTTTTTTTGTAGATGTTATTCTCTTATTAGCCATAATATTTTTATATTTAATTTTTGTTATATAAAATTTCTTAATTAATAAAAATAATGTTTTAATATTATTTTTATTTAGTTGTATTTTGTTGAATATTGCTACAAATTGTCTCTTAATTGGAGAATACTTAACAACTGTTTTATTCATTAATAATCAAAAATGAGTGTCTTCTTCAACTTCTTTTTTCAAATATTATATTTACCTAGTCATTTAGTAAATTTTTAAAAACTGTAAAAAAAAAATCAATATACAACAAATTGTCTTTAGACTAGAATCTATACTGAATTTAAAACGAATAATAAATTATTTTTATAAAGTCCGATGTGTTAATTTGCAAAATTTAAAACCAAATTTATTTTAATTTTAAAAGTGTTACTAAAAGAAATTGAAACATTAGTGCTACGCCATCTAGAAGGACGCCCGTATTAATGTCATACAAATTACCCGGACTTCATATAAAAAGAATGCCTTTGATTTTAATTTAAAATTATTAATTTGTGTCGGGTAAAAATATTCACTTTCTTTGTCCGTCTGGGCGGTTTAGCACAATTTTTATTTTACATCTCATCTCAGTTCCAATGACAATATTTGCGGCGAATATTTTGTAATGGAATTAAACTACTCTCGGCGTTTCCATCTACTACTTATGAGGAATTTACCAAGACTTTATTTTCATTTTCGAATGCTAACCTGGAGTGCGCTTGTTAAATTGTATTTAATCAGTCTTTGCCTGGCTGCAAATAAATTAACATCAACTGTCCGAGCCGCGATTAAATTAGACGAACACACAGGCCGAAATTTTGACTCTATTGATTAAACTCCTTTTCAGAAGCCATTCAGTTTTTCCGATCGATGTGATTGAGTAAGTCGGTGATTGAAATGGTAACGTATTGGTTTCTTTACCGTATTTATTCATTTAACTTTTACTTTTTAATGTATTATTATGACTGATAAAAGTATTAAATATCGAAAAAACTGCATATATCATCAAAATTGACTTTGTTACAATTTTTTTTAATAATTCTAACTACTACGACTATTAGAAATAAAAAAAAAACTTTTACTCATTTTTTAAATGGTAATGCTTGAAAGTCTCAAGCTATAAAGAAATTTCAGAATAGTTTTTGTTAATTTTCTGAAGACGCCTTGGTAAAACTCTTTCAGCTACCACCTCAAGTTTAGAGCGGAGAGCGTTAAGTTGTCGGTGCTTTTCTTGGAGTCGTCTCTTTTGTTGAGAATATGCTTCGGTATGTGTGTTAAACAAGAGTCTGCTCTTTTAATTGAGTGATGTGATGAATTTGCCGGCAAAATTAAGCTGTATTTTGGCCAGAGTTTTGTAATAGACAAATAGGGCGAAATAAGGAAACACGAAACGATCGATCTACATTTCCTTATAGATCTCGATCGAGGGATTGCATATATAATAAATAATAATCATAAAAAATGAACTGAGTTTTGGGCGGAAATTTCGCGATGAAAGTTTATTTCTATTGAGAATTATGATGTTTTGTGTTACGTCTATTGATTTGTTGGCTCGTGAAATTGGGTGTTTCTTTAATGGTTTCGTCGTGAATCTACCCGGGATTGGGGGCCAGGGAGGAAGTCTGAGAGGAAATTCAAATTCGTTACATTTGCATAATAACCAACAATGACATGTAATTTTCAGTGCTTTGCAGAATCTTCTATTGCCGCACTCTCCACATAATAAATCGATCGATTTCAGTTGAACGACCCCTGCCCAGAGTTCACATCACGGGAACAGCAGGCAGTCACTCATCAGACAATTAGCACAATTAGTCATTATTTGCGATGAGGATGGCAGAATTAAATGATTAGAACACTTTAGTTAATCGATAAAGATGTTCAAACAATTAAATGTTTGTAAACTGAAAATTTTCAAATGAGAAATTAAAATGCAAAAAGTGTTGCTTTATACTCGTTGGGAAAAGGTTGAAATAACTATATTTGCCTTATAGAAAGAATCTTCCACTTCTTTTCTATTATGAAATACAATTGGAATTTCAAAACTTGTATAGAATTGAAGTACTGGTACTTAAAAGGTGAAATACTCATTTGTTTGAATCTTAGGAATATACAAAATTTGACATGTTTATTATTTAAGTGAAGGAACATATTGTTGAATTTAAATAAATATTAATAATATTTGCACTATTTCAATATGACTGTTCTCTTAAAGATAATTGGATAATATTAAGGTTAAAGCCACATTTGTTTTTCCATGATATCTCTGGTAGCTTCAAATTAACATACAATATATCTCTTAACAGATTATAACTTTTTGTTACAGCAGATTTGCAAATACTTGAATAGATTTTGCGAAATTTCAAAAAGTCGAAAAACTCCAAATGCCGAATGGATCAGCGTTATAACCGCACCCCCCTTTTCTCCGCTTTGGGGTATTATTTAAAAAAGTATAAAAAATTGTCGAATTCAAATAAAGTAATGATGGCTATTGATAACTCTTCTCTTTGTTCATCTCTGGATACTTATGTTGACATAATAGAACAGCTAATAAAATCACAATCTCGGATAATATTTTCTGACATAGCGGGGTTTAAGGCTATTACTTTTTAATACTCGCAGAAGAAAATAATTTGCAAAAAATTGTATATTAAACTCGTTTGAAAAGCATTGCATTTCTATTATAGAAGTTATCAGAAGTTTTTTCCTTTTTATATTTCAATACAAATGGTGTCGATAAGATAAGTCATTATTAAACACAAGGGTAGTTTTAAGCCACGAGCGAAGTGAATGCC
>JXOV01000363.1:0-12931 GCA_001014945.1 Clogmia albipunctata | reverse complement strand
CTCGAACCGCGACCCTCTTGAGTTGAATTCTCTGNAGTTGTTCGAATTTTGAGGCCGGGGTATTATTTTTGTTAAATTTATTAAAAACAAATATTAATCACAGAATGCTGTTAGTGAAAACGAGTAATGAAATTCGAAAGAAAAACAATTACGGTCTGATCAGGGCTCGAACCGCGACCCTCTTGAGTTGAATTCTCTGCAATGCTTTAACCACTGCGCCACCCGGCCTCACAATTCTGTTCACTTGATCAATATGTTGACGCATCATGAAACTCAAATCAATGTTGAAAAACTATCTTTTCAATTCAAACAAAATTAGTAGCTCCGTTGAATGTAATCCAATTGATCACTTTTCAGTAAAAACTTAAATGCTCATATTTCTAATTATATTTATGCAATTTTGTTATATTGATATTATGACACTCAATTTACTCTGTCAAATTCGTTATTATAGCACAAAATATTCCATCTGATTTTACTCATTGAGACAGATTTATTCGTAGTTTATAAACTTGTACTGAAGAGAAATTCATTTCTGTTTACTTGATCAATAATTCAAACAAAATTGGTAGCTCCATTGGATTTAATCCAATAGATCACTTAAAATTGAAATTATGACACTCAAATTTGTTCTTTCAAAGTCGTTATTGTAGCAAAAGTGCTTTAAAAAAATCTTTAAAGCACGTGTGCTTTTTCTTTATTATTAAAGTGTGACCTCCGTGAATGAAATCGATCAAATTTATATGTACGTCAGTTTTGCTATGTAGGGTTTAACTGTATTTGCGGATGTATGTGTGTGTTTTTGACTGTTTTACCGGATGGTTTAAATTTAAATTAGTACAAATTAATTCCAAATCATCTGTTTTCCGACCTTTTAAATTTAAAACTATTCATTAACGGATAATATTTCCTATGTGAAAGAAAGAGAAGCAATATATTGCTTTCTGCATTTTCTCTAAGAATTAGAAAAGCAAACGAAAACAATGTAAGGGAGACAAAAAAATTAAAATTGGTTTTTAGATAACGAATGTTTTTTTTTAATTTTTGTGTTAATTTATTTGTTGTTGTTGTTGTTGTTCTTTAGGGCACTCGTTACGCTTGTGGCTTAAACCATCCTTTGTGTTTAATAATGCCCTATCTTATCGACCTTGTTGTATAAATAACTATTAAATTTATTTCAAATGATTATAATCAATAAGAGGATTATTAAATGACTTTAAACATCTTCAAATATTTCTTTAAAACTTCATTTTTAATTAAAATGATATTTAGTTTTTGTTTTTCTTTTATGTGTTTCAACGGGCATTTTGTAAAATGTTAATTTCCAATACGTTGTTTTATTTTGCATTACTCACAGAGTATAAAAACCTTCTCAAGAGCAAAGATTACCCTTACACAACGATTTGAAGAAATTGGCTGAAAGCTCGTCATCCGCAAAAAATTTTGCCGGAAAAGGTATCATTTTCAGTCGCCGATTTTCTCGATCACAACGATAAAAAATCTAAATGTTTATTTTTAAAGAGTCTAAATTTCTACATGTTTGTTGGTGTAAATTAAAAGCTCACGGACAGTTTTATGTTGATTTATTAGCGGCTATTGAAAGACTGATTAAATACAATTTAATAAGCGCATTCCAGCGCGGTGAAGACTGAAATTACAGTCTTGGCAAGTTTCTCATTAGGATTTGATATCCACAACAAAGTGGTTCCACATAAATCGGTGGCTCTTTATCTTGGCGTTCACCTGGACCGAAGGCTAGCCTGGAATACCTACATAGATGCCAAGATCAGCGCAGTCGACTGGTTTTTGGCAGCCTTACCTGGACTACAGACAATTGGACTAAAATACCATTAGAAGCCCGTCTTGTACTGTACCATGTCATGATTTTATCAATTTGGACGTACTCCATGGAGCTATGGTCTACCTGCTGCAAATCCCTTATGTCCAAAGTTAACCAAGATCACTCAAAAATTATTAGAACACTGACTGGAGCACCTTGGTTCAATAGAACTCACCAACTCCTGAGGGACCTTAAATAAAACACGATCCACGACCTAGCCTTAAGTCGTCGTGTGTTATGCTACTCAAAAATTGGAAACATGACTAATCCGGAGATAGCAGCCCTTCTAAATGGCGTATGTAGCGGGCGCCTAAAACGACTGACAGGTGGACACCAAGAAAAGCTGCGTATCAACGATTGTCTTTAAAGTATTGTAACAAAATTAAAGTTCTTTAATGTAACCCTCTCCCGTCAATGTAAATTGATTTTTTCTCCTCAATCTCAGCCCTTGTGATGTCAAAAAAATGTGACGATATGATACAAAAAAACAAAAAATAAGAGTCGATGGAAATGTTGAGAGGTGTCTAATGCCGTCACAAAATAGATGCCATAAATACTGTCATTGGTTCGATTTAATATTCTTAAATTAATGCGTCTCTGTTTCAGTTATCAATAGAGTCATTGAGAAAACTAATATAAAAAGAAATCTACTTGATCGTTAAAAATTACATTTTTTTGTATGTTTGTTCTATGATTTACGATAAAAATGACTATCAGGGAAGAAAACCAATCTAGAACACAAAAATTCCAAATCATCCCTAAAACCAACTATTTTACTAAATAATAGGGTAAAATGCGAGTAATTTTCGGTTTGTCAGAAGTTTACCAAGACAGAAATCACATTGAATATAAAACTTTGCGTGTTTGTATATAATAAAAAAAAGCAAAAAGAACAGAATCCATTACCGCTGTACTACAACCGGTTCTGCTTAATCTTGATTTGAATTAAAAAAAGTAGAATTGCGGTCAAATATTGCGCATGTTTGTTGTTTCCCAAAAGTTTCGTAAAAATACAATAAATAAAATTTATGAGATATAAATTGTTTGAAAAATTATTATGAACAAACAAAAACATCCCCCAAAATTTTGTTATATAACACAATACTTTTCTGAAGACCGAAAACTTTGTAAATTGTTCTTTTTCAGCGGAGAGCCCATTTAAAAGTACGCAAATTGTAGAGAGATTACTTATCAAATTAATCATTCTGTCAGGAAAGGACTTTTCAAAACCAGATCTCGTGACAGTTCCCAGTTACTCTGAATATAAAATAATTTATAGCATTCAAAGTTAAAATTCCTCAAATGGCAATAAAATGCGTAGAGCAATTTAAAGTATGAGACTATAAATGTCAAGATTGGGTTGAATTGAATGCGTTAAATTATGCAATAAATAGGCTTCGTTTTATTGTTACGAGTATTACTGATTATTTTAATTCATTGTATTGAATAATAAATTAATAAATAAGTAATTTCGCTAAATATTGTACTTCGCGTTTAACAAGTTAAAATATTTGAAATATGAATTTGAAATATTACAAATTGAAATATACAAAATTAAATAAAACGGTTTTCGTTAGTCTTTGGCGTTGATACTAGAAACTACAACAGACTCGTTTTCTTCTAAAAAATTATGATTTTTTAAATTTTTGTTTAGTTCTCTTGCAGCTTCTGAATTGCCTTATGCACAAAATAAATTAGGTAAAAAAAAGTAAAATAACGAGTACCCAAATTAGAACACAAACAATTTCGAAAATAAATTTCACAAAAAATCTTCCAAAATATACTGGATTTTTAAAAGAAAATATAAGAACTTGAAAGTCCTTCAGCTTCCCCAAATCGAACACAATTGATATTTTGGATTAAGAATAGAAAATAAGGTGGTTTCATTTTAATCTAATGATGTAAATGAATCTGCCGGATAAATAAAAAATAAAAAATAATAATATGTATAGGAAGAGTGTTGTGTTTGTGAAAACTCGGTTCTTTAGTGAGAATATAATTATTTATTTACAGCAGCGTATGTCTATTCAGTACAAGTTATCAATTCGGAATGATTATCATTACAAGTAATATTATTACATTAAATTCAATATTATTATTATATTAATTACAACAGAAGAGTATGTATAAAATTACATACTAAGATTACACCACCCAGACGGGCGCCCTGGTCATTGCCCGGACCCCATACATTGCACTTATACGGGCCCCGGGTAATTCACTTGAAATTGACTCTAGGCGGTTTATGCTTATTTTATTATTGGGTGCCCGAGACAATTTCATACAAAACCACCCGGGCCCCACATAAACACAATATATGGGGCCCGGGCAATGACTCTGTCTGAGTGGTACGGCCTTACTGTATTGATTGAACAATTCTATTCAATATAATAAGGGCGATTTCGGCTTCAATATCATCTTGCTTCTAGTACTGACGATGGGTTGAGTGTTTATAATTTCATCGACCTATAGACAAAATATATACGGCTTCATTAAATAAATACAACTTATAGCCAAACGAGATGTTCCATATGTCATTTTGTCTATTAGTTTTTCTGAAACATGAAAATTAATCAAATATATAAATACGAGTTTATTTCCAGAAAATTTTATTTTAAGACAACAATGAGTCCTAAAAGAATAAAATGACAAGCAGGAGAATGTGTTAATTTTGAAAACCTTTCTGAGTCTAACAAGTATTATTGACGTTAATATATGTTTGAAAGTTGAAGGGAATATCATTTATTCTTTTTAAATGTTATCACGGGATGTTGTTAGTAAAAATGAAGCAGGACTGGAATAATCGACCATCGTATTGAAATCTTAGACGACAATTTGTTTCTATATAAGAAATGAATGTATATTCTAAATTTAAGTTAGATAAAATAAAGAAAAACAAAAAACTTGTCGACTTTTTTCTTTTTTTTTACCGACTTTTTTATCGACTGCCGAGGCGACGCTCAATCAACTCAGTCACCGACTTCTCACCTTTATATTATATAAATTAAATACCCATAGATTTTTTATAAAAACCAGTAGTTGATTTTATCGAATATTATAAACGAAACTGTTATTAGAAAGTCCATTACTACTTAAAAAAAAAAATTACCCCCGTAAATGGGAAAAATTTTTTTTTTATAGCAGCACAAACTGATAAATATTATTAAATTCCACTTAATTCAAAAACGATTTCAATAAAATATGATTTAATTTTATTGTTTAATTTAATTACCACAATTATAATATTAATTGGCCATAAAAAACAAATTTAAATCCACGAAACGATAATTACAAAATAAATTTATAAATTATGAATTATAATTAAAGTTGGAAAATATTCCACAACTTAAATACCAAAGTTCATCAAAAAGTACTCGTACATTAGTATTTGTACGAAAATAATGTAAAATGAGAAAGAAAGACAATCACCCGAACGAATCCGAATACTTCTCTCTCCTGAGGACTACAAAATGAGAGAACCGTTTAGTATTAAAAGGACCACAAACGAAACGGGACATATTTGACTGAAATGTTGCTCGTTTTATTTATTTCTAAAGAAAATATATTTTTAAATTAATGTTAAATATTAAAATAAAAGTCAGTTGAAATTTGAAGGCAATTTATTGGAAAAAAGGAATTCTATACATTAATTTTTAAATGAAATAAAAAAATTAAAGCAGCTTCAGATGATTTTATGATAATTTAAATGTCCTACACAATTAGGGATTATAAAAGTTTTTAATTTGAATAAATATTAAAGAGTCCTCTTATCATTATTGTCAGCATTAACATTTATCAATAAAGTTTTCCTGTTTAACATACATGCATGTAAAGCAACAACGTGTGGCTTAATAATTGTGAGCATAAAAACTGAAAATGAAATAAAAAATAACGAGGCATGGCAAAAAAAGGACGAAGGAAACGAGGGAATTAAATCGATAATACACCTGTCGACCATTGTGGGAAGTTCGTGTCCGTGAAAAAGGACTATTACGGGCGGAAAATGTTGTGATATAAAACATTCGATTTCAATAATAAAGTTTTGATAAATGACATTCTGTGAGCTGAAGTTGTATAATTAAAAAAAAGAAAGGAATTGTCATTCTCCAATACTTGAACAAGTGGAGAGATCTGGTGATTTGGCTGTTATAACATACTTTAGCATTAATAATGATAAAGTACAGCACTAATGACCGTAATAACTTTTATTTTAGCTCATTTATAAGGCTTTTGTCACGTCATGTGGATTATTATCAGAAGTAGTTGCAAAGGTAATGTCTCAAATACTCATTTTTTACAGGGAATCAGAAATGGAGAAAAAGGTGATTGAGATGTTTAATGTTGTTGAATTTTATATTTCCCTTGATTTGATCGCCTTCAATCAAGTTTATTTATTAGAATTAATTTGATAAATTAAATGGTATAAATATAAGTTATACTTATCACTTTTGGATATAAAATAAAACAAATCGATTTATTGTAAATTACCTCTGTAACCTAATATTGTAGAAAAAGGAAACTGTTTCCCGATTAATTCCAAACCATCTTTGACAATCGAAAGGAAATGGAAATAAATCAATGTTATACATACTTTGGATTGATCCCAATTTCCTGTTATTTGGTCCATTAACGAAAGTAAAATTGGTTTTTTATATATTAAGTAAGGAAACGGAAGTATTGTAGACGGATAATAAACTGTCGTTCATCTGGAATATAACATAGTTCGAATTAGACCTGAATTATGATATTTGGAAATTCTAAGTTTATTTTTATACAATTCTATTGAAAAATGTTTATATCTAGTAGACAATGCTTTCTTTAGAAAGTGCTCCATAATTAAATTCCGTTTAATTATGCATTTTTCAATACCCACCGACAATCACAAATTATTTAAATATACAATATTGGTAATTTGTACTAGTATTAAATTCTTTTAAATTGTAATTAAGATGGAAATTTTTTTTAAAAGTTTTTCTTGCCAACACAAAAAAGTAGGATATTATTTATTAATCAAATGACAAAATGTAAATTATTTATTAAATGTTTATGGAAGTGTATATATGGGATTTAAAAGATCGCTGATGTGATCTAAAAGAATAAAAATATGTAGAAATTTTCAAAGAAAAGTAAATTTATAAATTCACATGACAAAGCACACAAAAATCACTTTCTAACAATTTATTTTCGTCAAATACAACAATTAAAACGTCAATAATTTCCCTCCAAAATATGCTGTCAGTCTTGTCAAATCCATAATGGTGGCAAATTCAAATATTTTCGAGTCTAACAAAATATTATTTGAGAATAGTCGCACTATAATTTGTTGTCAACTATAATGTGACAAACCATCGCCAATGACAATTTTTGACTTTATTGATTAAACCCTTTTCAGAAACCATTAAGATTTCAGATCGATGTGATCAAGAAAATCGGCGATGAAAAGCTAATGTATAAGATGAAAATTCTTTACCGTCAGTTTTTTATCCATAAACCGCTGCTGATCACAACGTGCTAAAAGTATAATTCGAAATTATACCTCTTTTTCTTTTTACTAATGTCTATTACGCTGTAACCTTTAAAACAACAATCGATATTTATTTTAAAATTCGCTAGATATCTTTAAATTATTGGATTATCTAAATACTTTATAGTAAACTGAAAGAAGAGAAAGCTAGAACTAACAGATTATTTGGAAAGCGAAAGGATTGAACCTTATTAGGATTTGAATCCAAGCTTCCGAGGAGGTAGTCTAAGTACGCAACAACTATACCACAGAGGCTGTGTCTTTAAGAATTCAAGTTCTAAAGCTAGAAATAATCTGTTGTATTCCCTACATTTGAACACAATTTAAATTCCTGTTTCTGGCAGCTCGTTTATTTAATTAAACAAAGGAATGATATAATTTGGCTGAAACTTCCCCAAAGCCCAATTTTGTAAATCCGGCACAGTTTTCTGCTCCAATTTATTTATTGTGTCCTTTTAGGCGAAATTATTTTTTGAAATATTCATAATCATCGGCTTTCAGTTTCCGTTTTCCATTTACGACCAAAAAAACAAAGGCCCCAGAGACGGAGAAAAGCGGAGAAAGCGAGGGTAGGATGAAGACAATCAGGAAATTGTGGCGCCAGTCCAGGAAATATTAAGAACGAAATTTTATTACAGTAATTATTCACAATTAAATCTCATTTAACTGGAAAATTGTTGCGGTATTTAATTGTGTAGAAAATTCACGCTTTCCATTTAAATGCTCACAAGTTGCCAAAGGGAATTGTTGTTTTAAAAGAAAGGAATTTAAATTTCAGGTCTTCCAAATTTTTTATTAAAAAAATTGACTTTTTACATTTAAATTGCGGTAAAAATTTTGTGAAAATAATTTAATTGAAGATTTTTTAACTTAATACATAATATCCTTTCAAAAAAGTGTTATGTAACGGAATATTTGCCATTTATCGAACAATCCTTCCCTTATGTATTTCCCTCACTAATACACCCCTAGCTTCACTGAGAGAGTTTTTTCATTGCCGACCTACAAAATGTGTTTCGAATTCATGCCAGACTGTCTGGAGATATTCCTAAAGCTGTGTTTGTGAGGGGTTTTTGGCAACACACAAAAATGGGGTGTTTTGAGCCGAGCACTTCCGAATTTCATTGAAACGTTGAGAGACAAATTGGCGTTTGCCTACAAACCTTATTTTAAGAAAAAGATTATTTTATGACACTTTGCAATTTGTCCTACTTTATTACGTTTTTTAGCAATGAAGCTATTTAAATTTCTGACAATATTCAGATTTTTTTTTACAAACGAAGATTTCTTCAAGTAATTTGAAGAATGAATTAGCTTTATAATTAAGTGGCAATAAGAATAATGTTTTATTAGCAAATATTTAGGTATCGGTAAGAATTTTTATTTAAATAATTATTTCAATGCCTTAGGTAAGTTCGGGGCTGGGGAATGGTAGTTGGTTCAGCGTTGTGCCACAAAATTAAGAATTAAATTAAAAAGAGTAGTGATTTTTTATTTCCAAAATTCTTTTACCATTATCAACTAATAATAACAATTTGTGATTAATATTTGTTTAAATACATTAACAAAATAATATCTCCGGCCCCAACATTCGAACAACTTGTGTCGTCAACATTATTTGTTCGAATTACGACGGGTTTTTAAAGTTTGGATGGAGTGCACAGAATCGAAGAAATTAAAAATGGATCTTTCTAATACAACTACTGTGCTGCTGTTCAATAAACGGATACAGATGAAAGTTCTGAAAGAGCTGGTATTCTTCGTAGTATGTGTATTCTATTTCGGTGGCAAAAAAAACTGTCAATAAAATAGCCTCTATATAGAATCAACAGCTCATGGTACTAATCCCATCAGAGCAAAAATGATTTATAGAAATAATATTCAAATGTTCACATTGTGAAAAATTGGTAAATGAATAAGTAGGGCATTTGAAAACTTTGATTGCGTAAACCAATTGGATAGAGCTAGACCTTCGCAGAGATAGAAACATCTAAAAGGCAATACGCCCAGTTGCGTAGGGCAGTGACATGAGGGAGTACAATAGACTTTCAGGTCATGATATGTTAATAAGTGATATTTATTTTCCAAAGCTTTTTAAAATTAAATTAAACTTACATAACGTTTCAATTGACTATTTATAGCCCTTCTTTAAAAAAGTATTTCATGACAAAAAATTAAAACAAAAAAATATACAAAAGCTATAATTAATACTAGTTCGATAAATAAAAATAAGGTTGAGTAGTGTTGAATATATTTTCAATAAAAAAAGTTAAAAAACTATTAGTTCGTAAACTGCTTTTACACCCTTGGCGAAATAGTAATTAAGAGTTACTTAATTTAGCTATAATTTATGATTATGTTATATAAATTGTAAATTTATTTATTTTCTTAAGCATATATTTATAAATCGTCGGGTTTGAAGGGATGCAACAATCGAAGTAATTTATCTCTTATAAATATTTAAAAACGAACTTAGAAATGTAGTTTAATAAATTGGGTTTAACGGATTCCCTCGGGTGAGAGATAAAATATGTACAAACTTGCTTATAAGCTTTAAGGTAAAAGAAACGCAGTAGAAGTGGATTATGTGAAGTATTCTTCCAATTTACCATACGAGTATATATGTATAGTGCGTTTTTGTTGGGAATAAATTTATAAAGCATTTACTTCGCTTTTTAGGAAGATGGTCTGATACGTATAGCTAGTAGATCTGTCGTTAAATATAAAAGGATTGTTTTAATAAATAAAAAAAAATCTTTATGATGTAAAATCCAAAACAAACTGAATTTCGATATTATCACCGCCCTATACTAATTTATAAATTTTTATAGAAAATCAAAGTTGGAAATTTACATTAAAATTATATAATTGCTTTTAAATCGCAAAAATAATAATGCCATTGTCAAGATAATAACTATAATTATTAATTTCAGTTATAAAACTAACAAAAGTTTTTGAATTTCAATTCACATTAAAAATTATTATACTTATCAACATACTAGTACATGAGAATTTAGTTAATTGATTTTAAAATCGTTTTTTTATATTTCATTATGAAAATAAGCACTTAATACAACCAGACCTTTATATAATTTTTATCATTGTGGAATCAAGAGTTCGCCTTTATGGTTGAGTAGTAACGCAATCGATTAGCTTCCTCGGAGGGTCTGAATCGAACTCTGGGCGGGTCGGATGGACTGAATCCGTTTACAACTAGTCTAGGTGTTATTAATCTATTAATAATACACTGAAAACAAATAGTTACTGAAATGTTGGAACCCGTCGGTTGAGGATGAGACTTTACATGTTCTTGGGTGGAATTGATAAGATTTTTTTTACATTATAAATAAAGAGAAATCACTATCGATTTTAAAAATTCATGTTAAATATCACGATTATTATTATTATTTATTTTTATTTCTTTATTGTTTCATGCCAATGGCAATTCTTAAATCCAGATTTAAACTATGATAAGAAGTGCTTTTTACAATGTATTAATATCGAATTCTGTGTAAGCGATTGGGATAGCTGGAGAGTAAGACCCCTGCTCGAAAAGTCTCCTATCACGCAGTACGTCCCGGAGAAAGCTCCACATTCTGGATTTTTCTGTATTGTTGGTCATATGCAACAGATTTGCCATGTCTTCCTTTATTCCACCACTGGAAGAATGCTGCACCATGCGATGAAGGCATCTGCACTTCCTAATCAATGGACAAAGAAATGTTCAACGATGACTATTTATTTTTAGTGAATTATTAGTCAAATAATAGCACCTAGTTGTCAATGGATCCAGTGAATCCCGTCCAATTTATTAATTTTTTGCGCAATTTCTTATTTATAAATCGTTATGAATATTAATTCGCAATGTTATTGATATACACAAATGGAACCTTTTTCGCGCTAGAAAAATATCCGCCCAAGATTCGATCTCACGATCTCGAACCACTAAGCATATAGGCATTTAATTATATATATTGAACCTTTTAAGACAAGGTCCTTAACACTGTTAAATTCAAGAAGAGAAGATAAATATGTCAATTATTTGTAGAATTTGTGGGGGTGTCTTTTAAACTTAGCCCATGAGAGAATACCATAAATATTTATTGCATAAGATAATTTGCTTAAATTTCTATAGAGTAATATAAAATAATGAAAAGGTTAACGTGGAGACATTTTATAAATATAAATTGACTTAAAAAAATAAATTAGTTAATGTGGGAAACAATTTAATGGCGAAATTTTTCTTTGGGGTAAAATTCTCGGTTGAGATTCTCTGAGAAATAATTTCGCAACGCGGTACAATAACCATTATTTATTGGCCGCCCTTTGTTATAATGATAATATTCGAAATATTCATAATCACCCCAAAAATATTCCATTTCTCAATTACCAAAATACCAAGCCCGATATTTCAAAAGAGGCGTTAATAAGGACAAATTCCAAATGACAAAGCCAATTTAAACAAAACGAAGGTATAATTGTGGCCATTATTTATTATTATATCCAAATGGAGCAGAAAATTGGTAATTCAATTCTGAAATATGTGATTTAATTTAATTCAAATGGAATTTTTCTCATGAGGATTTCTTAAAAATATCAACGAATATTCATTTGCCTGAAAATAATTTTACAAAAATTTTATAGCTTTATATATCTTACATCTTAAGACAAATAGGATAATTTAAAAAAATACTCAACAAAGTTATTATTTTTATTTATTTTTTTAAAAGAATAATAATGAACGTAAATTTTTTGATAGTATTTTTTCTGGTTATTATTTCATATAATATTTCATTGCGGACACTATGTTGAGAATTTTTTAATGTTAAAATGACAAGACTCGTATATATACGTAGTAGTATCAATTGCTCGTATAATCTCAGGTGTCCTTAGGACAAACACCATGTGGACTTCACAGGAGGATTAGGAGATTTTTACTTGGTAACAGTATAAATTTTAAGGTAAAAATAACCACAGGCCAGCTTTTGAGGATCATTTGAAGGAGCATTTCGACAAAAATTTTAAGTCATCGAATTTTTTATGCTGAAGCGACCACTGCAGTGAATATCAAAACCAAACTATACAACGTGTACGGGAAGTCTTCACCAGCACAGATCACTATTGTTATATCAGGATTACGGGATGGTCAATTCCCGTAAAATGATAACACTTTTTGTTTTTTACTTTAACTACAAAAGTTGATTAATAATTTAAATGGTGGATAATTTTTACAAGGTAAATATACAAAGAACAGATAATTCGAGTATCGTATGCTGTCGAAGCGAATTCTGTTGCAAGAAGTTCCGCGAATGGATCCGATGTTGCCTATTTATAACATCTGATGACAACAACAGCTTCTTNTTCTTGTTGATTACTGATAAGAGTCCAGAGAGTCCGAAATGTTGATATTTGATAAGTACACTCAAATATTTTGAACAGTTTAGTTTCTGAGTCTTATCTGTTTACATTGACACATGATTTCCTCTGTTTGCATATTGTAAATAAAAATAAATTATATCAATAATTAATTACTTAACACTATTTACAAGTGTATTCGTGAATTCAGG
>JXOV01000359.1:0-21901 GCA_001014945.1 Clogmia albipunctata | reverse complement strand
TATCTCGAAGATGAGAGGGTATACATAACAAGTTAGCTCTTATAGAGAAATAAGCAAATTGTTATATGTACTCTCTAAACCCAAAGATATTCATTATTAAGCATCATTAAGAATCTTTCAACATTTAAACATAGTTTTTACAGTAAAACGTCCTTTTTAATATATAGAAATAAAAAACCATAATACGTGGAGGATCCTGGTAGTTAAAAATTAATTTCTGTAATTTGTTTTTAGAAATCTACATCATATAATTTTTTTAATATCTATGTTATTAAAAATAAATTATTTACCAAGTGGTTATTGTAATATCGCTTTTGTAATTATTTTATACGAACTTATAATTAATGTAGTGTTGCAATACATCTAGTTTTGCCAGAAATAATAATTGAAATAGAATAAAATATTTAACAGATTCAGTAATATCAGTAATAAATATCAATCATGTTCAATCAATTTTAAAATTGAGTTTTAAATCCTAAATCTTCGAATATTTAAGCTTTAAGAAATTGTTAAAAATATTCAAAGATTTTGAATTTAAGACCGAATTTAAAATTTTTATCGTTAAATGATTAATATTACATTACTAATACCATATTTATTACTGCAATAGTGTTTTTATTATTGAGATTTTAATAAAATAAATAGAATCTAGTTTCGAGTTCAAGTGTTTACAAAACTTTAGTTTAAATATAGAGTGAAATAAAGGTGAAGTACGAGCCGTGGGGGTATGCAATAAAAAAAAATGAATTCATACTCGTATAATGAACTCTAAGGATTCGTCTGGACTTAAGAAGTATAAATTTTTGGCTTCTATTATTTTCTAAAGAGAAATATTTCAATTAGGATCAATTGAAAAAGAAAGCTTTGTTTGTTGATTTTTTTCGTTTCTTTTCGTTCTAACTTGGGGACATAAGGTACCTTCAAAGCAAGTTTTGTCTGTGTTTTGTTAATCTCTGTTGTTGGAATAAGTAATTAGGTTATTGCCAATTCTCCAATATTGTTTTAAATCCAAAACGGGTTTTATGTACTATTTTTCTATGAGATGGTGTATCCTTCTCTTCCATAAGCACAATGGAGCTTTAAACTCCATAGGATATGTTTGAAATAGGAAACTCGGAATATGGATAAGATATTTACAAATACNATTGCCAATTCTCCAATATTGTTTTAAATCCAAAACGGGTTTTATGTACTATTTTTCTATGAGATGGTGTATCCTTCTCTTCCATAAGCACAATGGAGCTTTAAACTCCATAGGATATGTTTGAAATAGGAAACTCGGAATATGGATAAGATATTTACAAATACAGAATTGTAAAAGAAATTAAGAAAGAAAGGAAAAGAGCTCAATAAGTATCCTGGTAACAAAGACCTCCTAGGAAAAAGTAAAGCGCATACCAAATTATATTTTTTTAATATTGTAAAAAGACTAAAAAATATTTGTGATGTAATGAATTCCAATAAAGCCTGCTCTCCAATTATAAATGATCTAAGGAGTGAGCACCATTCTTAATCAGCAGGCCAATTTTATTTATTTTTTGTCGGGCCGCACATAAAGAAAAACTTCTTAATAATTTGCAAACTGTTTGTAGAATTAACAGCAAATTTTTATGTAAAATAAAAACGAATTTACATATAGTTTTTGATTAATATTAGCCTAATTCACTTTAGAAATATACGGCAGCTAGAGTAAATGGCATATCTTCGTTTTCAATCATCTTTAAAAAAAACTCGTTTGCACTATCAAAATCAGGTTGGAAATTCCTATATATTACTTTTTGTATTATAATTTGATTTTTAAATATCGATAATTGTATCGTCGGCTTGTGTTCATTATTTATGTGCGAATACAAATTATGAAAATAACTAAGACAATTAACAGAAATACAAATTAAAAGGCCCTTATATTGATGGCTTTGACTGTCTATCAGAGAAGACAAACAGCATAAAATATGCAAACAAATCCAATGTGGTTATTACGAGTGTTATTAATTTTGCAAAATACGACTGCGGTCTTTCTTTCTTTCCTTTTCTTGTTCTCTCTTTCTCCTCTCCTAATGGCCCCCCATCAATGACTTTGTATTCGGAATTGGCGCTTTGATCTTATTGTTAAGGACTGGCGATTGGGCTTCGACGAGGAGGAGGAGAAGGTGGCCGTGGTTGTTGTGGAGAGACACTGGCAATGGCTCTCTTTTCTTCATTCATATCGATTATTCTGTTGTTGGGCTTTGATTCGGTTTCGGCTGGCTTTTGGCGTTCACATTTATGGCCATTTTCGTGTGTTATGTTTGCCGATTCATTACAATTAGCATTCGTAATGAAGGTGTAATGATAGTGTGCTGAATTTGCATAGCAAAGTGGTGATTTGCGAGATCGGATCGGATCACATCTGACACCGCTTCTTTCCCGGAGTTCCGTCACCGCAAATAATAATTTGTCATCGGCATTGATTTGTAAATGGCTGCAATTTTCCATTTCCGTTCCACCCCTGCTCCCCTCCGCCTCCTCTTCTGTGTCATTTCGCAGCAATATTACCTCATCATGTGTAAAAGGATAGAGGAAAATAATAAAGGCGAAATGAAACATTTGCATAATTTATCATTCAATTAAATTAATAAACGTTCTTTCTTTCTTCTTTTCTCTTTCTCCGTTTTTTTGCACTCCTACTTTGTGTGACAGACATTTAATTTAGGGTACTTCCACAGAGGCTCCACGGCAATGAAATTTAGACGCCAGGCAGGCCTCGGCAGCAGCGCTTGGAAATAATTAATCGTGATTTGCAATATGTATTTAGCGGGGGAATTCCGCAAAGCGACCGTTAGTGACGGATGAGTAGAATTGACTAATGACTGACGTTTGATTCCCTCAAAGACGACAGCCCCCAAGAATCTCTCTCACTCTTTATCTGTTTTTTTTTATTATTAAATATTACTGTATTAATGCAGAGATTCGTCTTCTGAACACCCAGCCACCAATTATATTTACATTCGTCTCGTGAAAAGTGGGATATTTATGATTGTCGGTGCCACACAGCCCAAACCAAACGCACCACCGTTTTCAAAAAGAGAAAATTCCGCCAAGACTGCAAATTAATTTCGACATTTTCACATCGCAAATCTTACATTCGTCATTTATGTTGCGAAATAATTCATTTCAATGGGCTCAATTTACAGTGGTAGTGGGAAAGATAGGTGCAGAAATTTATTAAAGGTTTTGGTTTTGAAATTATGAATTACAATTCTTATTACTTCTTTATAATTCAAAATGGTATTTGAATTTTATTTCTATTAAAAGAATTTACAATAGAATTTGAGAAAAAATGATGATTTAATGGAGATGCCTGGTATATATCCTTCTGATAAATTTGGTTCTCTTATTAGGTAAATATGATTCAAAAGGATATTTATGAACAATTTTTATGCGAACTAAAAAAATGCCTGTTCAATAAAGTCTCTATTATTTATTGATTTATAAAGGTGTACTAAAGAAAATGATTATTTTACTCATTTTTGCCTCATACTTGTTTTGATATGATAATTTTGCTGAAATTTTGGATTAGATTCGTCGTGCTTAGAATTCTGAACCAGTCGTTCAATGTCATAACAATGTATGGATGATATGTAGAGGATTTATTGATCTCCATAGAATTATGGTTTGGGATAAATTCGTCAAGCAGTTTGTTAACTACGGTGCGTAATAGTCTAAAAACCCTCTATGTCAGAAAATATTATCCTAGATTGTGATTTTATCAGCTGTTCTATTATGTTAATATTAGTATACAGAGATGTACAAAGGACAGGTTTCCATAGTCATCATTACTTTTTCTGAATTTGTAAATTTTTACTATTTTATCATTTTCTAAAATCAGGGTCTATCAAAGAGAACTGTTGGCGACATACAATTGTGATTTGTTAAGTGTGTGTAAATTTGAAGTTCCTGTGACATCTGGTAAGAAAGATATCTAGGAGCATGCTACTGTCCTCGTCAGTATATACATATCCCCATGGAGACTAACGACTGTTCAAATGATTGTGAAATACACAAAATTAGCAGTCTTATGATCAAATTATTACGTTGAATTATGAAATTGAGGTAAGTCTGTTCTTTGATTATGGCTTTTATTTATAAGGCATGAAAAAAGTTTTTTTTTTAAATTCTAGTTACGAATTTAACATATTTAATTTAAACTTATCACTATGTCACTGTCTGTAATTTAATTAAAATAAACAACAATACAATATGCAAAGGGAGAAAGAGAGACATTGCCTTTTAGGTCGTCTTAATAATCACCACAATATTCCCGAATTAATTGACTATGAATCCTTTTAGGAGCAGTGCACAAACAAACAAATAAAAAATGGGAAAACATGTCAGAGAGTACTGCGATGGGCACCCAGTTTTGTTTTTGTGTAATTAACTTGTTTGCGCATCAGATGCAGAATTGAGATTGGGACCTGGGCTCTGGCTGGCTGCTTGGTTCACATCACACGTGGTGATCGTAATTAAATGTTACAAGTGTATGATTAAGTACGGCACACAGAGCGGACAGTATTCCAACATTCAGGCCTAATTCGTTGGGCATGCCAATTTAACTAATTGGCAATTTGTATCGCAACGATTGACATTTTTACATCTCTACTTTGAACTCGTTTTTCATCATTTTCATTTTTTCATCATTTTTTTTTATGTATAGCAACAGCAGCAGCCACAGAAACAAATGCATTTTAATTAGCGAAACACAAAGCAAGCCACTTGACAATGCCATTGAGAGTGGCCTACTATAAATCAATTAGTTCAAATTTTACCGCAAGTGATCACTCATTTTTTAATTCGGATTATTTTTAAATCGACCAACAAATTGCGGTATTTGCAGCAAATTTATGTCCGTCTTTAATCACTTCTCATGTAGATTATATCCAAATTGGCCATTGTTTTTGCCAGTTTTTCATTATAAATTTGCAGTGTAATGATTTCGGTTATTTTTGCACTGTTGCTCTGAGGAGATTTTGCAAATCACATTTGGTTAATTAAGCGAGTTTTTAGTCAAAGATTTGTTCATCGACTTTTGACGAATTCTGATTATTTACAGTTGAGGGGCATTGTCATATTTTGAAAATAGTAATTATTTAATATAAACAAGCAATTTATTTTAAATAAAACTTTTTATACAATTCCAATGAACAATCTTAACATTTTAATATCTAATGTTTGCTCTAGAAAGTGGCCCATAATTAAATCCTGTTTAATCATGCAAAAAATAACAAATCGTTTAAATATGCAAATCGAATTTTTTCTACTTATATTCAATTACTAAAATTAAAATTTTAGATCTTAGTATCCCAAATGGAAAATATTGCACTACAAAACTAATAATAAGCCATTTACTAATCAATTTGAATTTTTTCTCGTTAAATGCCCAATAATTAAGTTTTTCTTTAATCTTGAATCTGGATTGTAAAAGTGTAAATGATTAGATACTATCCTTTGGATGTGTTTTGACTAGTATTTAGTACCGGGTTGTTTTAATTTTTTAATTCATTGAATTATTAATTTATAGCTAATAAATATGCAAATTGTATAAAGTGTTTGTAAAAAAAAACTAGTCGCAAAACTTAATTAAATAAACGTATCTTTTAAAAAACTCCTTTCATTCGTTTTTCTAGAACTTTTATGGTCTTTAATTATGTTAGTTTTATGTTTTGTCAATAAAAGTTGGTATTAAACTTAAGCCACCAAAATCCTGAACCTTTACCTTTAAAGTGAATAATTCTCTGCATTATTTAATGGTATTGCTCAGTATTAAGAAATAAATATAGTTTTTTTTTTTTGGATTTAAATAGAATCATAAGGGTAATAACTATATAGTCTATATCTTCGATATAAAGAAATAATGAAAGCAAAAACTCTATTCATTTGACAATTTCTTTCCTTAAATGTGATAGCGTAGATCTCAATTTATTACAGTTCAGTCATTTATACTAAATTTCTATTTTTTATTCCATATTTGTAAATAATTTTGAAATTAATCTAATAAAATATAATAAATAAAATTGTGTTAAAAAGTATTTGGTAAAACCCACAATAAAACATTAAAATCTTTTAGAAAACTCATATCATTCATTTCCTAGAGCCCTGCTGTTATATTCTGGGATAGATTGCCGCCATCCATTGATAAGAATACACAAAACTCTTCAAAAAAACCTTGTATAATTATCTAATTAATGGAGAATCGGTAGAGGATCTCCTTATCAGGAATGTTCAGTAATGTCGTAACGAAATCATTTTTCTTTATGATCGATTTAATGTGCATTACAGTGTGATGAATATCAGTAATTTTTTGCAGTTTTATAATTTCAAATGTAACATAATAAATACAATTGTAAATATTCAACTATAACTGACGTTTCACATCAAATTGCCTGCTTATTTAAAGCTAATAATAATAATAATATTTTTTTTAATAATGCGTTGATAAAAGGTAGAATTTCTAATTTAAATATTAGTGATTATTTTTTTAATTATTGTAATGGAATATATAATTTAATTATCTCCGCTTCAAATTTGTTGTGTAACAAAAACAATATGGATGACGATATAGTCCAGAGGAAGATTAAAATCACAAATTGCAAAATTGCGTTCTCAAATGAATTGGGACAAAAGGCTGAGCAAATGAAGTAGTTGAAATAAAAATAAATATAAAATAATTTTCAATAATAAAACACATTTTTAATCAAATTTTAAGTCATTTTACAATGGATTTTCTTAATTATGACCTTAAAAATTTTCTACAACTAATAATAATGAACGCAATAAAGTTTTATTTCGAGGCAATCATCAAGTTTTCATTTATCGATAACCGAACTATAAGTTGTAGTATTGAAAGAGTTCTTTTATTTAATTTTGGTTGATATAGAATTAAGTGAAATCTTTCCATTAATTTTGAAACATGAAAAAAATGTTAATAAATTCTTCATCAATAATTTTATGATACTATTACTAACATTTGTGAATGAAACAGATGTCGTCGCTTATTAATAGAACGGTAAATGCCCAATAAAATTGAATAAATATTGGATACGTTTATACTTGGAACAAGTAATAAATCATTTTTAAGCAAATAAACCCATTTTAATGTGACGACAGAGTATGAACTTTGTTTTATAAACGAGTAAATATAAATTATCCTATTGCATTCTGTTCTTAACTTTCATTAGATTTAAATGAAATAGTTGTTTTCTACATTTGATTGGTAAATTTTGGATTTGTCGATTATTTTTTAAATTTTTATTCTTTATAAGTAATTATGAAGTTTAAACATACATTTATCCCGAAAAAAAAGAAATCGAAAATTATTGTAAAATTTTCCAAGAATTATTTGAGAATTTAACATGTTTAATTTATGAAAACTTAATTGAATTCAATCGTTCCAACCTTTATGAGAATAAGTCAAAAATAAAATATAAAACCAACAAAGTTTTGATTGATAATGATTTAATTAACCGTGGGAACACATTCAAAATTAAACCACCTATTTCGGTGGTCAAAGATCGCCAAAAAACCGTCAAATGCGACTTCCCCCACTACTCGTCAAAAAAATTGTCAGAAGAGTACATCCGAGAAAGAGAAAGAATTTACGATAATTTCCCCGCCGCATTATTATTATTATTCGTGCCTTTTCCTTCACATTTTGATGATTTTTGGATTTTTTGCTATAATTTAAGGAAAATATCCCTCCAAGAAGACTTTTTTGTTTGTATTAAAGTGTACACATTCAAAATTAAAACCACTATTTCAGTGGGATTTTTTACATTTATAAATTCATATAACCGTTGGACTGATCACGTTTCAAATTTTAAAAAAAGTTTGAGAGCAACAGTGGTCAATTGTGCGAACGCAACAACCCCTCATTCTTTGTTTCACTCACACAAAACCGCTTAGAAGTTGCGGTAAATTTAAATCTGTAAAAATACCGTTTAACAACGGAATGTTAAATGAACTGAATAAGTTTATTAAGATAAATTTATTTCAAGAACTTTTATTCAGGATATTTAAGGAAAATATCAATTTAAGTAATATTGGAAGGCATTAGAAAAAAAGTTTGATGTAAGAAATAAATCTATAAATATGAGAAATATATTACAAAAATAATATTTTTAAATTTGTTGTTTTTCTTCTTGTGATTTGAAGAGAATTGCTTGTTGTTTTCAACATTAAATTTGAAAGTATTATTGAATTTCTGTATACAAATTGTGTTCTTTCTATTCAACAAGGTAATGTTGTTATTCTATCATGTAGGTTACATTTTTTCAATTGAGCTTAAAGTAGCTTTGTACATTTTTCTTGTTTAAAATTTATATTAATGCTAAATTATTATGAAATAGAAACATAATCATCATTAAGGACTATTACCCAAATATTAGAATTTGTACCGGAAAATTCCATAGCGATTACCGATAAAGTTTCTCTAAACTCAGAGATCAGTGCAATGAAATTAAAGTTAAACAAAATTGTGAAACAGTTACATTGATTTATTTTAATCTGTTTTAATTTGGGTATGTTCTATCCCTTTCCCACAATAATATATTTTTATAGAAATTCCAAGAATTTTTAAGATTTTTATATAAATTTATTAAAAATTGCACAAAATTTTGTATAAAACAAGGTCGATAAGCATTATTAAACACTCGGGCCTTCTTTAAGGCACTCGCTACGCTCGTGGTTAAAAATAACACTTTTGTTTCATAATGACTTAATTATATCGACCTTGTTGTATAAATAACTATTAATATTAAAACCTTTGAGGAGTTTCCACTTTTCTTTGCTCTGTCTTTTGAAGAATTGTGTGTGTTCGAAATTGAACTCCCGCACTCTGAGTGCCCCATGTACTTGACCCTGCGATTAAGACACATGTCTTCGTAATGTCGAATTTTTGCAACTTATATATTATTATTTATTGATATTACATAGTTATCATTTTTAACAGATGATTAAATGAGTAATTTTTATGCAAAAAGAATATTGTTTAAATGAAGAGAATGAATATTTATTTCAATTTAATCATTTTCTATTGAAACATTGTTTATTTTAAAACACTATTTTAAATAATAAGCACCTTAAAACAGTCATTCACTAGATGATTAAGAACTACATCTATATTACGAATAAAATTACAATAAAATTTAATAAAATTTAAATCTTCTTCTATTAGAGTAAGCATGAAATAACTATTCTTTTAATTACTTTAAATTTACATTGAACTTTACAAAAGGGCAGGCTTAAATTACAGAAAAGACAGGCTTTTATAAATTTTAGAATCCAAAATCAAACAAATGGAGAAATTCTTTTCAAATTATGTTCAAAACTGTAGCTTACCAGCAAACAGCAGACAATATGGCATGCCGAGGAAATTATAAGCTTATTACATTAAACATCGTCTTTTGTTCTGACATCAAGAACATCAGTTTAAAATACAGTGTAAAATTGAATCTGAAAGTACATATTACCGACACCTAAATACACCGTGTTTAATATGCATTACCGATAATTAGATCTGTTTAAATTGCGTAATGCGATCGTTTATGTGCTTTTCGCAGCATAATTTCGGTAATTAAGTAAAGTGTTTCCATAAATGCATTCCGATCAAATCCCGTGCCGTTTAAGCACTGCTGTACAAATAATAAAATATTAAGCATATGGCATGTATTGTATTGTCTTGCAGAAATGCTAATATTTGGCAAAATTCATCCCTCGTCGACCAAAGAGGAGATGCCGGCACTTTGATAAAGAAATAAAATATTATAACAAAATATTTATCATTTTCATTCTCAACATACGTTTCTAGTATATGTAACTACATTATAATAAATTTATAAAACAGGACTTTACACCCGAGCAGGACATAACGTTTTTTGCACTCTACTCATGAGCATTGAAATTTTTACAATTTCACGTTAAATTTAATTATTTACAAGGAAAATTTAAAAACTGACATGTTCCACAAATGTTTCAAGTGAAATCTTAAATTGTAAAGTTACTGTTAACGGTTGTAATTCCTCTTAACTACTTGGTCATAAGGCAAATGCCTATTTTATTGTGACATGCAAAATTTGTTTGTTTTAATTTATGGAACATAAATTCCATTTAAAGCAAGATAAGGTTATTAATATAATTTACTTGCATTATACTTAAACAGATTTATCTCTGATATCTACGTAATGTAAAAATCGAACAAAAATAGCCAAATTATATGGCTGTTGAAACGGTTATTATTAAAATTTTAAAACAGGAAACGTTAATTAAATTGAAACTTAATCACGGTCCTATGGAATAGCCGAGACCAATATTTTGTCTAGGTTAAGGGTAATAATGGCAACCAAATTTTGACTTTGAGACAAATTTAGTGGATAGTTTATAACATTTTTTATTTCACTAGTGAAATAAAAATAAAATATAGGAGAACCCAAGAGTATTAAATACTTTTAATAATAAAAAAATTCAGGAAATATTATCAATCTTTGAAGTATTTAATTTAAAACATGAATATAGGTGTAAATAAAAGGGAAGGAAGGTGAAATAGAGAGCGGTATATTTTATAAGTAAAAAGTGCCGCTCGGACCAACAATCAAATTGCAATGTTAAAAGTTGTGATTGCAGATGGGTCTGTTTAAAATTGCAGTGGAGATTTTAATGATCATAATGTTAATTAATATGATCATTTCTTTTTTTTTTTAAAAAAAGGGCCATTCTTTTCGATATCGGTTGGAATGAGACAATTTACAATTTTTTATATATGAAAAACTAATTTCAATTTATCACAAAGTTTAAATTAAAAAATTACAAATAATATCAATATTCGAAACAAAATCAGTAACAATTACGGGAAAATAACAAAGAAAAGTATTAATTAATTAAATAATTATTTATTTATTTTTTTTTATAATTATTTTGGCCCAAACTGATTAGCAAACTCTTACTTTAAGTACTATTATTTCTCTTATCTATGGTATACTGAGTTATGAATATTTAAAATATATTATTAAGAGAAATTCGGAAAAATAACATTAAATAATGTGATATATAAGTATTAAATTATATTTTGGAATTTATGAAGAAATATTTTTTTATTAGTAAGTTTGTGACTTTTTGTTTTAATTTTAATTAAATATTAAATCATCATTGTTAAAAATGCGGTGCATTATTTTTTTTATTTAATTTTTACTCTAATCTTTTAATTTTTTGGTAATTTTTAGAAATAATAAATTCTATAAAATATTTATTACCTAGACATTTTCTTTTGTGTGAATATTTTTTTTTGTTAAAACTTATTACTTACAGAAAATATTGTGTTTGGATTCGTAATATTTCAAAATCGCACAGCTAAGCTAATAAAAAAATCACGGTTTTAAATACAATTGTTTAATAAGCTTTGTAAAGTTTGTAAATTTATAGTATACAAAATTATCTGCTGAAATGAAGCACTTGCTGTAATGTTTTTTAATGTTCGTGTTATAAAAACCTTTTTTATATTCATCGAATAATTATATATTTTTTATTTTATTAACATTAATCATTAAAAAATTCTCTAAATTATGACTTATATAATTTTAGAATAAAATTTTTTGAACTCCCTTAAGTAAGCATGATTCAGTGCAATTTTATTTTGTTTATATTCGAATAATAATTAAAGTTGTATAAAAACAATGAATAATTGCATGTAATCAAACATTTAAACTAAAATAACTAAACCAAAATATTTACAGATGACAGAATTAAAGGAAAGAAAATGAGAAATTTGAATTTGCTTTAAAATTATACATTTATATACAAAATTATTTTCAAATTTAAAAAATCCATTACTTTGCCTAAACCACAAAAACTGAAATTGAAACAAAGTTAACCACGAAATTAAAAATAAAAATCCGAAAAAAATTTCAATTACGTTGGCTGAACTTTGACTCGAAATGACCTTGTTTAAAGTGACTGCTGCAATCGTGTTTCGGTTTCGTTTCGTGTTTGGAATCAAATTACCTTATGTGTGCAGAATGTAGAGTCATAGTAGTCGTCGTATTATATTTCAATAAGAGACCAATTTGTTAAAACTTTCATGAGCTACTACGATCAGGGCACAGCAGCAAAATGAAGCAATCGAGTTTAGGGGTAAAACTATAATAGAATTACGGCGATGAATAATTAACTAAACAGAGTTTTCAACAAATCAATTCGATTCGTTCGTGTCGGTCTCTATTTCTCTGTTCTGCATGTCTCTCGTTAAGGATTGGATGGAGCACAGGCAAGCAGGCAGGCAGGCGTTGAAAGCGAGCAAACCCCCAATTGAAATTCCTATGCAAATGAGAGAGGGTGAAAAAGGCTATCGGGCGAACAGAATGGAATGATAAGTGGCGAAATAAACATAAATTGTGCATTAATGGCCACACTATTCGACGCTTGCCGATTAAAATGCAGAATTATTTGCCGAATTATTGGCGCTGATAACGCCTCGGCGACTGGATCAAGCTAATTGTCGTCCAACTGGACGGCCTCCGGACTTAATTATCCCCAGGTGACCACCCAAACGACCGCAGAGTCCAGACAAAAGACACAAATCGACGAGAAATCTCTTTAATTTGGTACAATTCTTCCGATTGATTTAAAAAACAAGGAAAGAGGTGGAAAAAACAAAAAAAAAAATAACCTGTATAGTAGGCCGAATTCTAGAAATGCGTTCTAAACGAGTCATCTTTTCGGTGTCCGATAAGATAAGCCTATCCATAACGACCGTGTTTCTGTCCCAACTCCCGATGGCTATGGTCTTCCCAAACAGGGAATGCTTTACTATTTCCATTCTAAACAATGACTCATTACAAATGAATTTGGGTCTCTAGTTCAAGAAACAAAGGATCAGGTGCCTTTTTTTTTCTTTCTTTTAAACATAAGAGTAGTAAAATTACCCATTCCCGAAGCACATACACCATCATCATTTGACATAATTTGTATTTTTTAATCAAAATATGTAATTTATATAATTTAAGTCATTTCTTTCTAATTTCAAAAATAATTACAAAAAAAATGTTATAATTTAACATTTAATTTAATTTTATTTTTATAATAATGTGTTATTCATTAATTTTTAAACAAAATTACTTTATTATAATTTTTTAAACTAATATTTCTTCTGCTCTTTTATTTCCAATCTATGAAGATGATCCCTTATACCTCTTTACTCTAAAAATAAATAAAGTATGTTAAAACGGAGGAATTCCTGAGTCAATCACTTTCGGTTTCAATTTTTCGGTCCCAAGACTCACTGCCTTGTTTCCATTCCATCCAATCCACCACCATTCAAAGAGTCACAACAGCAGTCAAAGAGAGGGAAAAATAGAACAGAAAAAGGAGTGATAAGGAAATAAATAGTAAAACCCATCTGCGTGTGACTGTGTGTGTTTGTGTGAAGCACGTGTGAGTCCGTATTTATATTTGAATAAATTGTTATCCGCCAAAGTTATATGAATTTGACTTGAATGCATTAGCATTAAAAATTTAAAAGCTCTTTAACAGAATCACTTTATCAATAATTAATTTCAAAAATTTATTCGATAATGCCTCTCGAGCCAGGGACGGACTCTGCTCTGGCTGGAACATGCGTACTGGCTTCCCAATCCCTCCCTGCCTCTTTCGCCTGCCTGTGCAGACAGTTGACATTTAGCGGAAACTCCATTTAAATGGTTGTCGGACTAAAAAATAATGGTTCGCTCGCTGCTCTATCGTATCAAATTCAACCAAAGCGAGAGACTGAGAGTAAGAGCAACACAGACACACACACACACCGATCTATTCAATTAACCATCATCACTGTGAAGAGCAGAATTGTTGAAAATCATTAAATAAAATAATAAAATCAATAATTAATTGGCTGTTGATACAGATAGCCCAGAGAATTCGAAGCAAAGTAAGTGGGATTATGGTTCCTAGATTTAATTATGTAAAACTTAAATAAAGGCTCAATTATCTCATAATATTTATGACATGACACCATAAAGTTATACAAGCATTTTGCTATGGTTGCTGTAATATTTTTTTGCTATAATTTGAGTCATTTTTTCATATTAGTGAAAATGCTAAATTTTTATTTCACTAATGAAAAAGAGTAAGTCATAATCCACAAATAAATTTGTTACAAATTCAAAATTCCGGCGATATTTTAAGAAAAAACTATACAATTTTTAATCCAGGCCGGTTAAAAGGTCAAATACTACCCGAAAACCGTTAAAAACTCGCCAAACGACTCGTTTTTCACATTCCTTTTTCCATTAAAAAAAGGCTAATTTTACACACTTGAAGCACAAATAACTATTACAACCTTGATTATGGGTTAACATGTCAAAACATTTATCTCAATATTAAACTTAAATTTGCAATAAATGTGCATTGCATTAAACTTAAGGTAAGTTCTTGTAATTGAAAACGATAAATTCATTTTAAAAAATTTTCTTTCAAAAGGTAAATGATTTTTCCCAAGTAAAAAAGATTTTTAATAAATGTTAATTTCAAAAATATTGAAAGTTAGTTTTTCCACATCGAGTTTTGTAATGTGCCAAATAATCATTATCTACGATCAAATTTGTCTTTATATAAAAATCCAGGCGCCATGTTTCATATTTTATTGATTCGAACTTGAAATACAAACGTTATAAGAGAAAATATTTTTTAAACAAGTTTTTCGTGTATTTTGAACAGGATTACAAAAAATAGTGGTAAGCCTTATCGAAAGACATGGTAAAATAATTAATGAAATCATTGGAATTTTACTGGAGTTCAAATTATATTTGTACACGAAACTAATACTAATGCAAATAAATGGATTTAAATTAAAATTTTGGTAAAACTCAAATTTTATGAAGGTTCACTATAAAATCTGATAACTGCCATTATTTTATTGATGAAACATCATCCGGATTGTGCACAGTATTTTAAAGAAAAAATTTCTATTTTAAGTTTAATTCACAAGTCAGACCCAAGTTAAAAAAATTACGACTAGTTGGCGAGCGTGTCGATTTGGAAATTTCCAGTCACAATACATTTAAAACGAAAAGATGGTAAGGGAGACAGAGAGAGGTTGTAAATACAGTCAGATTTTGTATGAAATTACCATGTTGTGCTTCTAGGTATATCCAGCTCGAGTGTATCCGTTTAATGAATGAAAAACTCTCTTTGTTGCTCTTATTTCACATTCTTCCTCGTTACACATAAATTAACTACTCTAAAGACGATAGTTATTTTCAGCATAATAACCACATCTGAGACAATTTACAATTGTTTTTCAAGATGTAAAGTATAATATGCAAAATTAGCAATTAATTTCTATGGATGTTTGAATAATAGATCATTTTTTCACGTTGCTTAAATATACTCCAGAAAGTAATCAGAAAAGATAGCTAAAAAAATGTACCTAAATTAAGAAATTGGTGGATTTGTAGAATTGAGTTAATAAGGTTTTGAAATTTTGAGAAAACATGTACAAATTTTAAAATTACTTGAAATAACTTACTTGTTAATAAATTCGGGTGGGTTTTGAAAATGTTTATTCAAAAAATTATATTATGTTTTTATAATATTCAGTAAATTTATACACAATATTAACATTTGTTAACACTAACTACGATTCCATAGGAAACGCATTGCGAACCCTAGGTCTATTTAATCTCGTTTAGAAAAAAGTTCCTTTGATTCGCGAATTTACGGCGTTTTGAATTAATTTAGCTTGAAAGGAAAGCCGCCGCCGATCTTTGCAAAGGGGTCTTGCTTGTGCTTCTGCTTTGCATTAGAGAGGAGAGTAAAAAAAAAGACGGAAAAAACGAAATACAAACACACGACGAGACAATTTTAAAGACATCACGACGACGACGAGATCGAACAGAAAAAGAACCATTTAACGTTTGTGGAATCGACCCAATATATTATATTAATTACCCCGGGTTTATTGTCGGATAATCAGTCAGTCAGTCAAGTTTTGTTGCTTTTATGTGTGTGTCTTTGGAGCTGAACTGGGGGACTGGGGCCTGGACCCGTGGTGGGGAAGTTATTAAAAGCCATTGGTCTTATCTTAATTCAACTCATTAACATTTTAAAAAGGCGTGTTTAATCTTAAAAGCTTTTTGTTACAATAAATTTCGAATTTTTAGTTAAACTTGTTATTCAATGAGGAATGTATTAATTACCGCTCTTTGGATGAGGGGCGATCTGAGGGGACGCGCTAGCAGCGAGATATATTGGTCCACCAAAGTGAAGTGGAGAGATATGTTATGCATGCAAATTAAGTGGCAGTCCATCGTGTTTATTCATTTTTTCCTACATATTTTATGTGTTATTTTGAATATTGAAATGGTGAACCCATATTTTACCGGCTTAAGTGGATATAGGCGATGTCATATTCCGATAACACATAAGCAGGCGACGAAACAATAAAACTCAAATTCCGATACACGGAAAACGATACCCGTTTAACGAAAACGACATTGTCAAACAATGCGTTTACTTATTTTTGTGCAATTTGGAATTTGTTACTTTTAAGAAATTTTTCGATAATAATTTTGCCGTGTCATTTATCGTAATTTATGTTGGAATATTAATAATTAATTATAGGATGATTTACACTGTACTTACAATAGTTAAATTGAGTTGTTATTATTTTTTAACCTGTGTTAATTAATTAATAATTAGTAACTTTTTTTTATAAGTTAATTAATGTAATTCAAAATAATCATAATAGGTATTTATAAAACTAGGTCGATAAGGTAAAGGATTATCAGACACTAGGGTTGTTCAGAACTACGAGCGTAGCGAGTTTTTTAAAGAAGGCCCATGTGTTTAATAATGCATAACATCCGTGTTTGACACAAAATATTATGTATCTTTAATTAATTTAAAAACAGTAAAATCTAAAAATTCGTTTCCTTAAATTTAAATTTAAAATTCAGTTCGCTCTCTCTCTCTCTCATATTATTTTTGTTTCGTTTCCTATTTCCACTAGAAGATGGAGAAAACTATATATTATTTTCTCTTTGTTGCACATAGAAAATAAGTTGGTATTTGCTCTTCAGTTCAAATAGCTGTTTTCATCAACAAAATCATTTGTTAGAAAGAAAAATCCGATATATTCATTTCAATTAAAACGTTCTATTTATATTAAAACAATCCGTTATTATGGAGTTAAATCATCGACTAATATAGTTAAACCATGCACAACGAAACTGGTATCTATACATATTTTATGGATTTCTTTTTACGATGGTCACACTTTAATAATAATGAAAAAGAATTCTTTAAATCTCTTGCGCTATAAACCATCTTTGACAGAACAAATTTTAGTGTTATAATGTGAATTTTTGTATGCAACAACAATGCATAAAATTTAGATTTCATTGCATTCCGATATATTTGAATACTGAATTTGAGTAAATTGTTCTCAAAACAGTAATACTCCAAGCCCAGTACTTAAAAATGAAATCCATACCAATAGTGCGGAAACGAATGATTATGTTTGAAAAAAGAGAGTATAATGGTTATTTATGCAACAAACTCCTCAATCATAGACTTTATTAAGCAGTAGGGTCTTTTAAAATCTGAGGGAAAAGAGTATTTTAAAGAAGGCCAAACGCTGTAAATATTCTTTTTCTATCGTGCTTTATACAAGACTCTATACATTATAACACAAGAGTTTTATAGTTATTTGGAAAAATGAACCATAATCAAACTCGAGTAAAGTTCTAGAAAACGAATGAAATGAGTTTTTTAATAGATACTAGTGTTTATTTATGTATTTTTCCAACCAGTTTTTTACAAGATTTTATACAATTCGCTTATTTATTAGTTTTTTTTCCACGAAATATGAAGCAAAGAATAATAAGGCAACCCATTACTAAATAAAGGTCGGAACACATACAATTAAGGGAAGTACTTGTCAAGCGAGTAGAACTTTTGGTCTCAATTTTTCAAAACATCACCACAACCTTGACCCATGCACTATATCCCTGACATGCCCGTGATAGCACTCGTCATTTAAACCACATTTAAAAGCCATAATCAACATTTAAGAAGAACTTTATTTTTTGTCTTTTAATATGAAAAAATTGAAATTGATTAATAAATCATGACCTACTTTATTATAGAGACATGAAAAACGTTAAAATATATTTTCATTCTACGCCTGCTTAGAATAAAAATTATAATTTTTAGTAATTCAATTTTGGTACAAGATACTAATTTCATGTATGTACACGTTTTTAATTGTCCGCGAGTTTTGAATTACACTTTATTCAACAATGTACGTTTATGAAACAATTTCTAGAGGAAGCATTGGTTACTAAAATGTTAACATTTTTCAACAGTTGTATAAAAAATCTTTTGAATTTATGTTGAAAGATTAGTCTTTACCACGCAGCTTTCATTAAATAATCACACATATTAGGTTGAGACAGTTAATTCACAAATTACGTTGTCGGTTTATAAGATTCAAATAAAAGCGTTGGCGTTTTAAATATTTTTGAGTTAATCAGCCAGACTTTAAAAAAAAGAAGAGGGTGCCAATATTTTCTATAAGGTGCCAGTGCACTGAAACGTCTTTGAAAGAAAAAATATTGGTATGGTAATATCAACTTTAGACAGAATTCTTATAAAAAGCAATAATAATCGTATTTCTCATAGGTTTATTTCTTTAAACATTATTATTACTTATCTCGATATAATTTTAATTAAAACTGATTTTCTAATACGAGAAGACAGGATGACTTAGTTAGTCTTAGTTATTAGTATAATTAATCCTAAATAAGACATTTTATTATATTTGCATTTGAATGTTGTTTCAAACTAATTTCAAAGATAAGTTAGCTCCAATTAAGGTAATTCATGCATATATGACTATTTTAATCATGTTCTTAAACCATTTTACAATAAAAACAATCGGTATAAATATATTAATATTTTTATTCGCAGAATAATCAGATAACATTATCTCATAACTAGGAACTTTCCCATTTCCATCTTTATCTCAATAACATATTATAATTGATAACGATTCAATCGTTTGGACCATAAAATCTTAAACACTCGTTTAATGGGTGCATTTAGTTTCACAGGAAATGTGTAATTTCAGTTGTGGATACTCAAAGAAGATTGATTCCAAGATTTTGGGCACTATAAAACAAATCGCGTTCATTTCGCATCGATTATTAGTACGACGAAGGAAAATAATGGAAAAAGACCGCGATGACGACATAAATATAAAAGTTTATAATGTGCGCAATCATTTCCAAGTTGAAATTGCCTTATTAGAAATTAAATTCATATGCTGGAAAAGAGCCCCGTCCGTGGAACGTGATTCGCGTTCATTCGGACTCTGAAACGACGAATAAAAATTAAATATCTTCTTGATAATTTTTATACCTCTCATCTGTTTAGGCTTCATTTTGTTGCTCTGCGCGCAATTATTTCTTACTCCATACACACACGGGCAGGCAGACACAAAACAATCATCTCACATCTTAATAGTGATCCGAGGGACTGTAAAAATTGTGCCATAATATGTTATGTTTCAATTTGAACGAATAAAATAATAATATGGTCAAATGAAATAAGACGAGGAGAAACGTAGGGCAATTTATAGGATTTCTTTGGTGCTGCTCTCAAATATGGCATAAAATGATCATTATATGGTGTATTGTAATAATAATATTAATGCATCTTTTTATTGTCGTTAGGTGGAATTGTACATAAATGGTTTTAAATGGAAACGCTTTAAGCTCTTCAACACAAATCATTATTCCTCCTCTTCGATGCTTTGGTGCTCTGGCAGTGTAGTAGTGGTCTTAGATGGCGAGGGCGAAATTGTTTCGTTAAAGCGCCAATTACGATTGAATGATGGTGGGAACAATTTCAAATTTTTTCATCCACCGACCAACTCAACTGCTGAAAAATGATAATTGCTTATTACGAATGCTCATGCAGAACAACAGCGGAATTCAATTTAATCAACTGGCAGCCAGTTTGAAATCTCATTATTTAAATATTTATGCCGCGCTGCAAATAGCAATACTTATTTCTCCATTGTAATATTTAAGAGGTTGAAAAATGCAATTATCCACTGTTATGGGATTCCATCGAGCATACTTTTAACTTAATTCGCTGCAAAAGAAATATCGATCATTGAAATTTTCATCAATACCAATAGTAAAGTTACTTTTATCAAAGTTTTCTGTAAATGGTTTTGCCTAATTTATAATGGATATTTTGCATTTTCGTAACGAAAGGTTAGCTTGTCGAATTTGACATCGATTTGATTTTCATAATGTGACTTTATCGCACTAGTAAAAATTTTGAATCTTTATTACACTGGTGAAGAAACGTCATAATCTACAAGCAAATTTGTCAAAATTTGGCGTCATTTTAAATGATAAAAAGGACATTTTTTAATCTAGGCTGTTATAACGGTCAAATAGTGACTGATAATGGCAAATCTATTTAAATTTTTTTTTTGTATTTTTAATGAAATTTCCAAACAAAAATTATGTACTGTTGTAAGATTCAGTTTTTAACTCGGAAACCATGAAAAATTCGCCTAACGACTAGTATTTCACACTCGTTTCTATGTTAAATAAATTTCCCTTTCAATTCCTGTAAGGAACATGGGGGGTCTTGACCTCAACCAACGGGTTTTCGACATTTCAGTGACTATTTGTTTTTCAGAATATTTTTAGTCAAATAATAGCGCCTTGTTGTAGACCGATCCAGTCAATCAGCCCATTTTATTTATTTTTTTGCGCCATGCTAGAAAAATATCCGCCCAAGATTCGATCCCACGACTTCGAGGAGGCAGTTAAGGGTGGACTATAAGACAGATACTCGTTTTTTGTTAAAAACGGCTAATTTTACACACTTGTGTAAAATAACTAACACTTGTGTAAATAACTATTATCAATTTTGTAAATGGCCTTTATTTAAACAAAGTACTTTAATTAAGAACTTATGATAATATTTTAGACATGTTGTACCAAATGTATTTATTTCGATCTCCAATTAAATTAAAATTAATCATTTAAACTAACAAAAATATCGAAGCAATTTGATAAGAACTGATTACTTCATTGTATAATATTCACAGCTGTAGAATTTTTATTTTCGACATAATTTTTAATATTTTATCAATAATTATTATAAATTTAATAAGATTTATTTTTGAAAATGTCCTGACACAAAACTGAAAGCTTTTCACCAGAGATGTCGAATTGTTCACACACGCGGATGCTGATGTTTGAAATTTTACAGGATCACACAAGTATTTTTATAAAAACTGGTCCATTATATTTCATTCTTAATTGGTCAAAATGTATAGCTATGTAAGGCATCCATAAAAAATCTGGGTTTTTTTGCAGGATGCAGACATCCGCAACGTTTTTCTGATGAAATATAATTCTTGCTCGCTGTATTTTGAATTTGTATTTAAATGCTTTTTTAAACTTCATTTAAATTTTTTTGATTTGGTTTTTCTGCAAAAATATTAAACAAAAACTATTTTTTGATAAAAAAAATAAAAAAAAATCCATTTGTTATAGTAAAAGAAATTATTATAAAATTCCTTTCCATTCCTTTTATTATATAATAGTAATAAATAAACTATAATTAGTTTTTAAAAAGTTTATAATAAGAAAAAAGAAAAAAATAATTTTCTTTTCAATTAAAATGAACTTTATATTGTATGTTTTTTACATAATAAAACACTTTTATTCAATTATATCTATCGTGAGCTATATTATCTTTTTTTCTGAGCAAAAACAGTTTATATTTGAATATTTCTGTTTAAAAGTTAAAAGGGTATGATAGTTGATATGTTCTTACCTATTCAATAAGAATA
>JXOV01000358.1:14830-28715 GCA_001014945.1 Clogmia albipunctata | reverse complement strand
GTCGAATACTTTCATGAGTAACTGTATATAGAATCATCACCTCATGGTACTTATTNAACAAAAGATTCTTTTTGAATAATAAACTTAAATAAATTGTCTATCAAATGATATCATATTCATTAATATCAGGTAAATAATAAGTGCGAGACGGAGCTTTTAAAGTCAACTGCAAACAGGGTCGAATACTTTCATGAGTAACTGTATATAGAATCATCACCTCATGGTACTTATTTCATCATAGCAAATAATGATTTATAGAAATGATATTCAATTGTGAAAGACTGGCAAATGAATAGATAGGGCATTTGACAAAGTTGATTTGCGTAAACCAATTGGTTAGAGCTAGACCATCGCAGAGATGGAAACATCTCATTGCCCAACTGTGGAGGCAGAGATATTTGATATTTTTTAAAAATTTCCTAAGAATTTCCATTTTTTTTATATTAAAGATACAAATTTAAAATCGATTTAAGTTTTTAAAGTTGGAATTCGTGAAATATTGGAAGATCAAGAAAATTTTCAGGATAATGTGCTGCAAGCGTAATCGTGACAGTCATTTTTAAAATTCATTTTAAAAAAAATTGTGAGGAAAGTATATCGAAATTTGAAAAACTTTAAAATTATTTAATATTTACGTCAATGTTAATTTTTAAAAACCAAAGAATTTAAAAGTATAAGAATATAATAGAAAATATTAAATAACATTAAATTAATTTAAAATTTACGTCATTGTAATTGTTTGAATTTTTATTTTCAGATATCCGAGGTTTGAAGAACAGGCCGGAAGTAGACATGATGAGGGAGAAGGTGTACGCGTGTCTGGACGACCACTGCAGATCAGAGCATTCGGGGGATGATGGCAGATTTGCGCAGCTGTTGTTGCGATTGCCTGCGCTCAGGTCGATTAGTTTAAAGTGTTTAGACCATTTATACTTTTTTGGACTGACGGCGGACAAGCCGCTGGAAACGTTCGCGATGGAGATGTTGGACACTCCGTTACCAATGTAAAGGAAAGTGTGAAAGGAGGGAGGAGGGGGTGAAGAATGAAGAAGATGATTTCTCTGTAAAGAGGAATCGGTATGTAAACGTACTGTTTTTAAAAAAAAATATGTTTAAGATGTAGGGATTGTGAATGGAAAGTGTTTGGATCCTGAAATCCGTTCCAGTTAAGAGGAGAGGGATTATTCGGTTTCGTTGGACCTTTGTTTATGTTTTGATTATTTTTATGACTCTGATTATTATTATTATCATTATCAAATTGTATTTTAGGCGACAAAAAAGGGACGCGCGGGATCGAGAGCAAAGGTCGGGGTTTTTGTAAATATTTGAATAATTGTCAGTAGTTGTAGAGGTTATTTTTTTTATTAAATGTTTAAGTTGACTGGAGAGTAGGGAATTTAAACAAATGTTTTAGCTGGAAATTGGTTTTCCATCGACATTTTAGATTGATTATAAAGAGGAGGAAAGGACAAAGAAAAAAGAAGGTTGACCCTTGACAAAATCACTGTAAAAATTTATTTAAATTTACATTAATACTGTATTTATAGAGAATCATTCTTGTACAATCAAAGGACATCGTGAAAAGCGCACGTTAATTATTATCACGCAATCTGTAAGCCCTTCCAAAAGATTTCGAATCGTCTTAATTGAAATTATATAAAAATATATATATTTAGAAATAAATATTGTGAATAATGTGCAAAAAGGTAAAGAGAAATTTAATGAAAAATTATCAAAAAATGTTAAAAATGTCGATAAACAGGCAAAGATTTGATTATTTGTTATTTTAATTACTATTGAAAATTGTCTTAAAATTGGATTTTTAGGTTCGATGACGTCACAATTGATCTTACCTATGTCTGTTTATGTATCATGATTATTAAATTAGTATTGGTTATTCAAGTTATTTGTGGAATTGAAATTGAGAAGAAAAAGAATTTAATTACTGAAAAGAGAGCTTTAAACGGTCCAGTGCCGTTGGCAATGTAAATACATGGTTTTGATTGGTTGTGTGTATGTCTAATTGTAAAGGAAGACGATAATGAGGTATAGGTTGACTATGGACATGGATAATTTTGGACTAATCTGACATTCCTTAAGTGATAAAACGAAGCACACGTGTTAAATTGTAGTGGAAATTTACTAAAATGAAATTATTTAAACCAAATTCTAATTGGAAATTAATATAATTGTTCAATTGGCGGTTTTCTTCAATAGGAAAAAAGACAAATTCAAAAGCCGAACNCATCTCTTAGTTTTATATTTATATAAATATATATTTTATATATAATCATTATATTGTAGAACTTTAAATACATTACATTTCTATTCTCTCCCACTAATACACATTCCACTTTCCATCGCCTACTTTTCCATTTGTATTGTAATTCCTTTTGTAAAAGTGCTACAAGTCTTGTTTGTCAAATTCCTAATGTCTTGGTCACACCAGTTTTACTGCTCGTCGACGATCCGCCCCCATTTTTAAAATCCAATATCCCAATTAACTGTGATGATTAGATAATGCAATTACATGTCTATGGAATCTTTGTTTCACTGGCTATTTTTCGCACTTTACAAACTTAAAATAGAGCTAGTATTAACGGCGCAATGGCGTTTTGAAAATCGGCCCTGTATCAGCATGTACCGTTATGATTTCGGACTTTTGAAGATACGAAAAATAAGGGGTCCAATAAGAACCCAAGAATCGCAATAACCAAAATTCCCCTTCGTTCTCAGTAACCCTGCGCTGCATATTTGTGCGATCGTATTATCTAATCATAACAGTTAATTGGGAAATTGGATTTTAAAAATGGGGGCGGATCGTCGACGAGCAGTAAAACTGGTGTGACCAAGACATAAGGAATTTGACAAACAAGACTTGTAGCACTTTTACAAAAGGAATTACAATACAAATGGAAAAGTAGGCGATGGAAAGTGGAATGTGTATTAGTGGGAGAGAATAGAAATGTAATGTATTTAAAGTTCTACAATATAATGATTATATATAAAATATATATTTATATAAATATAAAACTAAGAGATGGTATATGATAAACACTATTAATTATATCCTTGTTATATTATTAAACGACTACTTTTAGTACTCGTACGTGTAAAAGTGACCGTTTTTCTAGAAAACCGTTTTTATTATGACCAAAACTCACAGATCCACAACACAAATAAAATTAATAGACCTCCTTTTAACTAGAGTTATCCTTTTTATAAATAACTGTTAGTGACAAGCCACCGTAACATGTTTGTTTTTCTTCTTTCTTTTTTTTTTATTAATTTTGCCTTAATTCTAGGGGAGGACAAACGTTTCTCTTTAATTTATTGTGAATAATATTAATTATTTTTGTACAACAACTTTGCAGAATTATAATTAGTTTAAAGCGGAAATTATAACATTTTCGACGGGAGAGACTCAATTCATCAAATGGCAAAGATCTTTATTGAATGCAAATATTGTTCTATTATATTGCGACAAATTATAAAGTTCAATAAAATATAATATGTTAAGAAGGTTGTTTCTCTGTTGACGGGGTTGGGTGTTTGTAAATATCTATGAACTTCGCTTGAACTTACTCTTTAGTTAATTGATTTACTATTGTCCTATTATTTATCTGTAATTTGATTCTTTCAATGGAATTTCGACGAAATGGAATTGATATTTATTTAATTAATTAATAGTATTTTCGATTATTTAGCGTTATTTCAGGAATTTAAGTGTTGAGTATTCGTTAACTGTTTTTATGTAATGAATAATTTATATCCATTAATTGCAGTTAAGGTAAATATTTTGTAGTTATTGAATTAAAGTTTTAAGGGGATTAATTCAATTAATTTTTTCTCAAAGTGATTATTCATATACAAACACAATGAAGGCTGTAATCCCCAAGCGGGTTTTGCGACCAATCTACCATTCCAATATATCGCCTGATAAGTTATATTATAATTTATACTCCAAATTCAAGATAGGCTATCATGCAGTGGTCACACCGAAATTTACTGCTCGTGACCGAACAGCCCCCATTTTAAAAATCCAATTTCCCAATTAACTGTTATGATTAGATAATGAAATTGCATGTCTATGGAGACTTTTGTGTACTGGCTAATTTATGCATTTTACAAACTAAAAATAGAGCAATTATTAACGGCACAATGACGGTTTGAAATTTGACACGGTATCGCAGGTACCGGTACTTCCCGCTAACTTTTGAAAGATAACGCCAAAGCAGAATCCAATAAGACGCCGAGAAAGGCAATATACCAACTTCGCCTTCAATGTCAGTAACCCTGTGCTGAACATTTGTGCGATCGTATTATTATTATGAGATTTTGAGGGATGGAAATGACACAAACCAATTTTAAAACAAATTTTATTTATTTGGTTACTCCACTTTTTATTGAGTTTTATATTGCTAATTTCGCCACCCAGAATATAGAAGCAACTGTCAAAGTTGTTTACAAACAATTAAATTTGCGTAATAATAATACGATCGCACAAATGTGTTTCTTAGGGTTACTGAGAACGAAGGAGAAGTTTGCTTATTGCCTTTCTCGCCTTCTTATTGGACCCCGCATTTTTTATCTTCAAAACTCTGTAAACATAACGGTATTTACTGATACACCGTCAAATTTCTAACCGTCATTGTGCCGTTAATAATTGCTCTATTTTAAGTTTGTAAAGTGCATAAAATGGCAAGTAAAACAAAGATTCCATAGACATGCAATTTCATTATATAATCATAACAGTTACCATAATTGGAAAATTGGACTTTAAAAAGGGGGCGGATCGTAAACAAGCAGTAAATTTCGGTGTGACCAGCTCATTAGTGTACAAAGGACAAAGATCGCTCAATTCGGATGAGATGTTCTCCGGACTTTTTTCTAATTTGGAACTGGACGAGGCCTAAAATTCACTAAAACTAGCAAAGTTGCTGGTTAGGATGGCATTTATGCATACTTTCTTAAATATTTGGGGACGGATGCTAAAAACTGGCTATTGGGTCTCCTCCATAACATTTTGAACTACCAAAATTTTTTAAACAAACCAAGATCTATTAAAAACCAGGGAAATCAGGAGATGACCCTGCACACTACCATCCAGTGCCTTGCTTAGTGTGGTGTTTAAACTACTGGAATGTCTTGTGTTCCGTATGGGTCCCGACATTGACCAGATCACACCGGTGGAACAGGGTAGATCATGTACTAACCAAGTTTTGACTGTAGCTGTTGAGTCTGCATTTCAACGTCGACCAAAGGTGGGTGCTGCTAACGATCAAGTCTGGAAACATGGGCTACTATTAAAAGCTGCAAATCATATCAAATGCAAGAAAATTATCTCTCTTTTGGATGCCATGCTGAGTAACCGTAAGTTTAGAGTATGCATGGCAAAACTAGTAACTAGAGAACGCTAAACAATGGTCTTGCTCAAGACTCTCTGCTTACACCAAAACTTTTTAATTTGTACCTGTCCGATGCTCATTCGACGACCTCAATGAAGATACAATATGCTGAAGACTTGGTGTTGTTGAGTGAAGCAACATCGTCTTGAGACCATTTTGATATCCGATTTGAGCATCATGGACACATACTATAAAGAACGGAGACTGACTCCTAACCCTGCCAAGTCGGAGGTAACTGCCTTTCATTTGAATAATAGGGAGACTTCTAGGACGCTGAATGTTTCCTCTGGTAGAGTTATGGTAAAACACAATCCCAACCCTGTGTATCTTGGACTCACACTCGATCGTTCGTTAACCTTTAAAAATCACCTATCAGGACTTTCCAAGAAGATTGCTACAAGAGTAAATATAATCCAAAAACTTCCATGTTCTAGCTGGGGTGCTTCAGCGAACACTCTGAGAACAGCGACACATTAGTGCTTTCTCCAGCCGAATACGTTGCGCCTGCCTGGAGGATGTGCAATCAAACCAGACAATGCGAATAATAACGGGATATATCAGACCCAGGATTTTAAACAAATTTATTGAAAATCCTGGACATTTTCAAAACATGTAAACACAACAAGGGATATTGGGAAGTATAATGGGTTTAGGGTAAAGCGAGTACAATAGACTATATTTACATATTTTCAGTCTTCTTGTTGCCTAAAGAGTCTTCTGGGGGTGGGAGCCAATAGTTGGCCAGTCATGTCTTGATATGGTGTTGGTCTGTGCCTATTGAGGGTCTTACGAGTCGCGACAATTTCCCTGATGGTGGGCATTTGTAGGTGTCTCAAGATGGTACTGTTTCTGATGAACCAGTGAGCTCTCGTAATGTTCCTTAGCCATTGCGGTTGGGCAGCAGCCCCAGATCTCCAAGGCATAGTAGAGTATTGGCATAATCTTTACATTGAAAATGGCTGTTTCAGAGGTAAGGTAAGGCTTGAGGAAGGGGGTTATAACCAGTGGAACTCCTTCAAAGCAAACTTAGTTTGAACTATTTTCGTCATAACATTGCAGTGTCATCTGCGAAAGTACAGGTGGTGACTTGGTTGCTAACAGGAAGGTTTGAACTGTAAATTGGGTATAAGATTGGGCCCAATGCACTACCCAGCGGGACTCCAGCGAGTATTGAGCGTTGGGAAGAGCGTGAACCATAGACTGATACATGAAAGATATAGAAGACACTGTATCCCAGGGCTTGAATACCTCCTCCAGGTGTTCAGCAAAACACTCTGCTTTTTGATTATTTAATTTGGCCCAAGTCCCATTTTTTACTTAGAGAAGATTTCTGGCACAGCGGACGATTTTTGGTTTTGACCTTGTCTCATAAATTGTGTAAGGATATGATTTTGTTTCCTGTTGCATGTCTACAAGCCTTTCACTTGCCAACAGTCTTCGGATGTTCGCAATAGTAAAGTTGAGTTTTGATTTTTTATTCGGACATCTGTTCCGGAGCCATAGTCGTCGAAGCGTTCTTTTAGTTCATAATAACTGTATATATTAAAAACATTGAAACCCTCCCTTTAAATGGTTAAATATAATATATACTGCCCTAGTGCGATGCTGAATAACTGTTCTTAATTCATTATTATTACTTAATAATTTCGTTTCATACATTTCATACATTTTAATGGTCAGATTTTATCATGATTCGATTATAAAATGAAGAAATTTATTCTAAAATAAAGATATATTATTAAATCTATAATGAAGAAAGGCTGTCTCACTAAATATTGGGAGATTCATGTTTTACGTTCACATATAATCTTTTAACTATTTTCGTATTTTTTTATTTTCTGCTATCAATATACAACAAATAAAAAGGTTAAAATGCAGCCGCTTTTTTTATAAATCTCAGAAAGCAGATGTCGCCATAACTTCAAAATTCCACTCAGTATTTCTCTTAACAATATACGAGTAGAGCTACGTAATAAAAATCTGAAAATACTTGCGAAAAATCTCAAAACTACGAGTATATATTAACTATTGGTCAGGGCTATGACTATACCTATAATGCACTCCTTTTCAATAACGTTATAATGTGTACACTTATTATACAATCAAGTATTAATTTCTATAGGGTACACTACATTATCCCTTTATCTTAAAATAGAAGGAGAAATGGTAATATATCTCTTAATTTTAACAAAAGTTGCATTGCATGCAATTCCTCCTATAACAGTCTCGTGTTTGAATCCCAGAAATTATCCTACAGTCTTTCGCTGGATGTAGATAAAGTAAATCAGGCTACTAATATAGCTATTTTTAAATAGTAACAATTTCTTTTTTTTATTTTGACAAAGGTAGTTTTTATGCTCAAAGGTAACACATTTTTCAAACAGTTTATTTTTATTTATATAATTCTATTAAAAAATCTTATTATTTTAGTAGCTAATGTTTTCTCTACAAAGAGGCTCCATAATTAAAACCTGTTTCATTATGCATTATCCAATACCCACAGACTAAAAACTAGTAGGAAAAACTCTTAATTACAAAACGCGTATTTTTAGAAAACTCATTTCATTCGTTTTATAGAATTTTACTCGTGTTTAGTTATGGTCCATTATGCCCACACTTTTTTAAAATATCTATTAAAATATTAACTAAAGAATATTAAAGGTTCTAATTCAAAATATTCATTGCCATCTGTCTTTGAATAGAGGAAAAACTTCCAGTCCATTTTCCAATCAAATCCTAGGACATAAATTCGAAATCCTGCGCAATGGAAGGATAGTCGGGGGAGTCTTTTGTTTGATTAAATAACAACAACAGATTTCGATTTTCCTTTGGCCGAGTTTTTCTATTATTTGCCTTTATTACTAGATCTAATTAATCGGAAATGGCCTAATTAGTGATAACAAACATTGCGAATTGTGATGAAATTAATTTTAATAGTGATAAATGTTTAGTGAATTAATAAATTCTTTTTCTAAAGTCGGTTAGTGGAAGCGATTTATTTAGTTAAAATAGGAGCCTAAAGTGGGAAGAGGTCCATTAGTCATCTAACAATTGCTTCAATCTCCAGAAGGACATGAACTAAAACAGTCATGTAAGTAGAATAATTGAATTTTCCCGATTTTAATCCAATTAGACTTTCATGTGACGTTTGATGAAAATTGCGATTGATTTATTTGTGTCACGTCCTGGAAAAATCTATAGAAGCTCCTGTCATTAAGGCGACATCTAGTTGTTGCTAATTCAGGGCAACCTGTTGATCGCGCAAAGTACCTGCCAAGATATCCTTCCGATCTATAATGCAACGAGTTTCATCTCCCCACAAATTCGCCCTCTATTTATTTATCACTTCACTTGCATCAGACATTGCAGCTCACCCTCCCTCCCCCCCGTTCTCCTCTCGCTTTCAACGGTTTTGATTTATGAATTATTGATACTCCTTTCGCCAGAAGGTGATGGCACAAGTATTGTTTTGTTTCTAGGTTAGGACAATGTTATTACATAATGCGCAAGCGTTTAAATTATTTCAAAAACAGTTTATAATAGGCGCCCTCCACGTGACGATTACCGATGCAGACAACCCGGGCACTCTGCTCCGGAATAATAGTTACACAGTACAATTTTTAAAAAAAAACATTTTTTGTTAATTTTGTATAATTTAATACTTTAATGCGTCTTTGTTTTATGAACACAATTCGAGAAAACATATTTTTTTTAAAATATGTTACGATTTTAAGATAAAATGGAAAAAATCAAAGTTTTTAAACAAAAACATGCAGGAAGTAAAACTAGACTTTTAAATCAATAACTAGTGCGATTATTTGAAGGTTTAGTAATAAAGGAAATCATGACTAATAAAACTCGAGTATGTCCGATTATAAAAATAACTAGTCATTTTGGCACTAAAGATAATTATCAATTTGCTCAATTTGGACCTATGGTTGGTCCATATATTAATTCTTCTGATATTTTTCAGAAATTTCATAGTCGAAATGATTCTAACGGTTTGTAGGGAATTTAATTTTCTTTATTTTGATATGGTTTAGCTAAGATACGTCAAGCCGTTAAGCTACGCAGCTTACAAACCCGCTATATCACAAAATATAACAGGTATCTGTGACTTTATTAGCTGACTCTTTGTACCCATAATATTATCCACATTACAAAATGAACCCATCTTCCTATAGTCATTATTACTTTTCTTAAATTTGAAAATTTGTGTACTATTTTCTCATTTTTCGAAATCAGGGTTTTTAGATTTTCAATGTGAGCTACTGCCGGCCTGCTATGACATCGCAACCCAAATTTTCGCAATTCTGGATATATTTGGGATTGTCTAAGTGTTTTTTATAAATATATTGCTTAAATAACTCCCCATAGCGGAGAAAAGGGGGTGCGGCTATAACGCTGACCCATTCGGAATTTGCGATTTTTCGTTTTTTTTCGCGACGTAAAGAGTAAAGAGACATACTGTGTTTTAAATTTGTAGAACCAGCTTCTTTTGGATCCAGAAAAATTAAGGATAGGCGGGTGTGTCTATAACCTCAATTAACACTGTATATCGGACAAAAAATGTACGATTAAAAATACTGACTAAAAATTTGTCAAATTACAAAGTATAGAAAGCATATGATATTATATACCATATCTTAACATAATATTGGCAATTTTAGATTGCATTTTCGTTAACTCGCTCGAAAACATCGCGTGTTCAAATCCTAGCACAAGCAGTTCTTCTTATTTTCAAAATTCACTTGCTATTATCAATAACAATTTGTGATTAATATTTGTTAAAATAAATTTACAAAAATTAATATCTTCGGCCTCAACTCTCAAGCAACTAATGTCGTCAACATTATTTGTTCGAAACAGGTTTTCAAAGCTTGGATGGAATGCATAGCATCGAAGAGATAAATCGAATCTTTCTAATACTAGTAATTTGCTGCTGTTCAATGGACTTTCATACTTTAAAATCACGAGCGTAACAAGTTATTTGAAAAAGGTCTGTGATTTTTTAATCATGCATTCAAATTTATTTACCCAAAAATTCAAAAAGTAGTTTTAAATACTACTTTTGTTATTTTTTTGTTTTCATTCTTCGTCCCTTACATTCTGATAATTCTTTTGATCGTGTTTCTTTTAGCAATAGCAGTTGACAAACTCACATTTCTTAAAATACATTTAAGTTCCCTTTTTAAATGACGAAATATATTCCCGCTCTCTGAAGAAAAAATGCAGATAAGCAAGATTTGTAATACAGTCGACTCTCAATAATTCCAATCTGCGATAATTCGAATATCCCTATAATTCAAAGTTATCCTACAAAACCAGATATTTCGAACTAAATCAAAACCATTTTTAAGTTCTCGGTAAATCAAACGAAAAACCATTACTATTAAACAAGCTTGGTTTTGTTTAATAGTGATTCGAACTCATCGACGTCTAACACTAAACAATTGTAAGTTGCAGATTTGTTATTACAGCATTTCAGGTATATATTCTCTGGAAAAAATTATTGAGTAGTCTAACCATTTCTATGGTAATATTGTATGAGTCCCACGAGTTTTGAATTATCTATAGTCGACTGTATATTGTCCCGTAAATAATTTTTATACAAAAGAATTATAAATATTTTTAAAGCTAACAGGAATAGAATACAATAATGATTATTAATTTAAGACAACTTAAGACAAATTTAAATTCAAATCAAATGTAAATTGTTACTACTATTATCGAGCACACCACCTGGCATCATCAAATTGAGGAGGTCGTTTGATGATGTCGTTAAACGCAGTTTGTCACTGGCTCACCATCGAATTAGTTGGTTCGGTATTTGATGGAAGCTCCTCGCTCGCGCTCTGTTGACTATTAGTTCTGTTACCTGTTAATAATCGCGATTTATTCGTGCGCCAATTGGGTTGTAATTAAAGAGCAATCAATGCCGGTGCCGGAGTCGAAAAAAGCACGACGGTTAATCTGATTGCGAGTTCGGATTTGCTCAATAATAATTATTGACTCGGTCGGCTCCGGTCTGCAAAATTAATAACGTCGAAAAATCAGTGTAAAAAGTGAATACAGTGGAAATGATAAAATTACAAAATAATCCAGTTAATTTGCGCAAAAATGAATGCAAAAGTTTTTCGCCTGATGTTTGATTTCAAGTTGGAAAATGTGCACTAATCTGTGTGAAAACCGTGTTTAGGTGGTCGATTTGGTTTGTTTGTAAGGATTCCTCATTCCTGATGTAAAATGCGGCTATTTTGCGATTAAATCAGACGACGACTGACTGCACAACGTTTCAATTTGGCCAATTTGTCTGACCCATTTGCATTTCGTGCTGCAACTTTTCCTCGTCGTCCCTTCGAAATTGAATTTACCGAAAGGATAATCCTCTGCTATTTGCCCGCGAAATCAATTTCCTTGGCTCATCTCTCCGGCTCTCAGGAATCGCCTTTTCTTTTAGCAGAAAAGAAAAGTTTCAATGATCAGGATAAACAATTCACCTGGGAAATATTTATACAATAAAGGACTTGGACCAGCCATAAATCACAAAAGTTTAAATCGATGTTCTTATCGATTTCGAATAGTTTCCGATATAATTTGTTCGACTTTTCAAAGCCACACAAAACGGATTTTTTGTCTCTCAAAGAACAATTCGACTGACCTTTTCCACAATATTCATAATAGTCCTTTATGATAATAACGAGGAACCAATAAACATTAATGAAATCGATTAAATTGAAAATGTCATTTAAATTGCCAATTTTGATTTTTAAAATATTCATTTAACCCGAAATTGAGGTTGAGATCAAATGGAATTTAAATTAATATTTTTATAACTGTAACAACTCGTCACACAATTAAATATAAATTAAGTATACAATTGACATTTGACCATATTAATCTTTTAAAATTAATTTCATTTAAGTATTTATTTTGTATTCTGTTTCATGTTTTTTAATTAAAACGATTTAAAATATATCGAACTAATTATGTTACAAAAAATAATAAAGCACCGCCATTAAGAAGAAACGGCAAATTTAAGGCTGGAATTATATTTTTACGCGGCAAAAATACTATTACACAAATCGATAGTTTTTAATTCAAATTTTGTTATAACTCAAATTTAAAGAAGGATCATTAAAAATGTGATAACTACCATTATTTTATTAGGGACAAGTCTTCAGTATCCTGTTTTAATCGTATTTTAAGTACAAATTTTCATTTTGAAAGTTAAATTACCTTTTAAAACGACATTTTTTTAAACCAAAAGTGTACAAATTGTCAAATCTGTGAATGAAGCAAGTTGGTTACAAAGATTGATTTTGAATTGAACTATGAAATTCGTATGAAATTTCCAGTCACAAACACATTTGGTTGATTTGCATAACATTTGGCCTTATTTCTTCTTCATGGTGACACTTTAATATCAAAATAACTTTAAATAGTTCTCCTACAGTACCCGTCATGTAAATAGACACATTCATTGATTGCTAATAACTATTGTACTTTTCACAGTTTTCAAAAGTAATGCAATAAATATGTAAAAGGTGTCATTAGTAATTAACTTATGTTAAAATTATAGGAACGAACCAATAACAGTTGAATTCATAAGGGAAAAACCGTGACCGCATCGAGTTTTGGTCACTTATGTAAATAGACACACTCAACGTTTTAAGCATTAAAACGCTTTAAACCATTTATTTCTACTATTTGTGCCAAACCGCCTAGAACGGCAAAGACTATGTTATATTTTTACACGACACAAATACTACTTAAAGATCAAAAACTATAAATTAATGTTCTGTTAAAACTCCAATTTTAAGCAGGCACACAAGAAAATCTGATAACTCACACTTTTTATTGATCACACATCTTCAGCATTCTATGTGAACATTATTTTGAAGACAAAATTTTCAGTAGCCGGTTTCAGTAAGTTCGATGTTCACTGTCCCCCGAGTCTACAACAACAACATACATTGTAATTCTGTTGCGTTCCTTCAACCAGCGGAATAAATTCGTATTTCAGGTTTTTTCTAAGATATTTTTATTTTGACGCTATATTATTTTACGTTTGGTAATAGAAACAAAGAATGGATATAGTTAGAACACATTCCTAATATTTCCTATTGAAAAACTAAGTAATTAATTAAATATGGGATGAAATATGAATGAATCCGGCGAACCTAATTTTGAGACACACTTTTTGTCACTTGAAAATTAAATTTTACACGAAAATAATACACTAACATGACTAATACAATTATATCTTTAGTTAATATAAATCCATATTTTTACGAAATTTACATAAAATTGAAACATTTTTTAATAATTGAAATTTCCCCAATTTTCTTGATTTTTTCAGCGGAACACAATTTCCGCACAATAATTCACTTCTAAACACTTTATTTGATCATTTGAAAGGATATTTTAATAAGAAAACCTTGAAATATAATTTAAAATTAAGAAAATCAGTCGAA